>JASPKP010005340.1:0-16017 GCA_030674155.1 Stramonita haemastoma | reverse complement strand
GGAAAAAAAAAAAAAAAAAAGGGGGGGGGGGGGAAAAGGGGGGCCCCCCCCCCCCCGGGGGGGGGGGGGGGGTTTTTTTTTGGGGGAAAAGGGAAAAGGGTAAAAAAAACCCCCCTTTTTTTAACCTTTTTTTTTTCCCCGGGGGGGGTTTTTTGGGGAAAATTTTTGGGGGGGGTTTTTTTCCCCCTTTTTAAAAAATTTTTGGGCCCCCAAAGGGGTTTTTGGGAAAAAATTTTTTCCCCGTTTTTTTTGCTTTGGGGTTTTTTCCCCCCCCCCCCCTTTTTTTTTAACCCCCCCCCTTTTTTTCCCTTTTTTTTTAAACCTTTTTTCCCCTCCCCCCAAAAACCCCCCCCCCCAAAAAAAAAAAAAAAATTTTTTTTAAAAAAATAAAATTTTTCCCCCCCAAAAAACCCCCCAAAAACCCCCGGGGCCCCCTTTTTTTTTTTGGGGGGGCCAAAAAAAAAAAAAAAAATTTTTTTTTTAAAAACCCCCAAAATTTTTTTAAAAAAAAAAAATTTTTTTTTAAAAAATTTTTAAATTTTTGGGGAAAAAAAAATTTCCCGGTTTTTTAAAAAAAACCAAAAAAAAAAACCCCTTTTTTTTTTTTAAAAAATTTTTTTTTTTTTTTTTTCCCCCCTTTTTTTTTTTAAAAAAAAAAAAATTTTAAAAACCCAAAAAAAGGTTTTCAAAATTTTTCCCCCTTGGCCCCCCCTTTTTGGGGGAAAAGGGAAAAAAAATTTTAAAAAAAAAAATTTTTTTTTAAAAAATTTTTTAAAAAAAATTAAAATTTTTAAAGGTTTGCCCCCCCCCTTTTTTTTTTTTTTTAAAAAATTGGGGTTTTGGGGGGCCCCCCCCCCGGGGGGGCCCTTTTTTTTTGGGGGGGGGTTTTTTTCCAAAAGGGGGGAAAAGGAAAAAATTTTTTTTCCCCCCTTTTCCCCCCCCTTTTTTCCCCCCCCCCTTTTTTTCCCCCCCCCCCCCCTTTTTTTTTGGGGGTTTTTTTTTTTTTTTTTTTAAAAATTTTTTTTTTTTTGGGGGTTTTGGACCCCGGGGGTTTGGTTTTTAGGGCCCCCCTTAAAACCGAGAAAATTTTTTTTTTAAAAAATTTAAAAAAAAAGGGGTTTTTTTTTTTTTTTTTTTTTTTTGGGGGTTTTTTTAAAAAAATTTTTGGGGGGGGGTTTTTTGAAAAACCCCCCTTTCTTGCCCTTGCCCTTTTTTTTTTTTTTTTTCCCCCTTTTTTTTCCCCCGCCCCCCCCTTTCCCCCCCCCCTTTTTTTTTTTTCCCCCCTCCCCCCCCCCCCCCCCTTTTTTTTTTTCCCCCCCTTTTTTTTTCCCCCTTTCCCCCTTTTTTTTTTTCCCCCCTTTTTCCCCCCCCCCCCCCCCCCCCCCTTTTTTTTTTTCCCCCCTTCTCCCTCTTTTTTCCCCCCTCTCCCCCCCCCCCCCCCCCCCCCCCCCTTTCCCCCCCCTTTTTCCCCCCTTTTTTTTTTTTTTTTTAAAAACCCCCCCCCCCCCCCCCCCCCCCCTTTTTTTTTAACCCCTTTCCCCCCCCCCCCCCCAATTTTTTTTCCCCCCCCTTTCCCCCCAAATTTCCCCCCTTTTTTTTCCCCCCCCCCAAAAAAACCCCCCCCTTTTTTTAAAAAATTTTTTTTTTTTTTTTTTTCCCCCCCCCCCCTTCCCCTTTTTCCCCCCTTTTTTCCCCCCCCCCCTTTTTTTTTTTTTTTTTCCCCCCCTCCCCCCAAAAAAAAAATTTCCCCCCCCCTTTTCCTTAAAAAACCTTTTTTTTTTGGGCCCCCCCCCCCCGGGTTTTTTTTTTAAAATTTTTGGGGGGTTTTTTTTTGGGCCCCCCCCCCCCCCCCCCCCTTTTTCCCCCCCGGGGGGGTTTTTTTTTTTCCCCCTTTTTTTAAAATTTCTTTTTGGGGGTTTTTTTTTAAACCCCCCCCCCCCCCCAAAATTTTTTTCCCCCCCAAACCCCCCCTTTTTCCCCCCCCTTCTTTTTTTTTTTTTTTAAAAAAAAAAAAACCCCCCCCAAAAATTTTTTTTTTTTTCCCCCCCCTTCCCCCCCCCCAAAACCCCCCCCCCTTTTTTTTTTCCCCCCCCTTTTTTTCCCCCCCCCCCCAAAAAAAACCCCCCCCCCCCCTTTTTTTTCCCCCCCCCCTTTTTTCCTTTTCCCTTTTTTGGGGTTTTTTCCCCCCCCCCCCTTTTTTTTTTCCCCTTCCCCCCCCCCCCTTTCCCCCAAAAAAAAAACCCCCCCCAAAACCCCCCCCTTCCCCCCCCCCCAACCCCCCCCCCCCCAAAAAAACCCCCCCCCAAAAACCCTTTTTTCCCCCCTTTCCCCCCTCTTTATCTTCCCCTTTCCCCCCCCCTTTTAAAAAAACCCCCCCCCCCCAAATTTTTTTTTCCCCCCCCCCCCCAAACCCAAAAACCCCCCCCCTTTTAAAAAAAAAAAAAAAAAAAAAATTCCCCCAAAAAAAAAACCCCCCAATTTAAATTTTTTTTTTTTCCCCCCAAAAAATTTTTTTTTTTTCCCCCCCCCCCCCGGGGGGTTTTCCCCCCCCCCCACACCCCCCCCCAAACCCCAAAACCCCCCCCAAACCCCCCCCCCAAAAATTTTTTTTTTTTTAAAAAAAACCCCCCCCAAAACCCCCCCCCCCCCCCAAAACCCCCTTTGTCCCCCAAAAAACCCCCCCTTCCCCCGGGGTTCCTTCCCCCCCCCCCCCCAAAAAAAAAAATTTTTTTTTTTTAAAAAAAAAACCCCCCCGGGGCCCCCCCGGGGGGTACCCAAAAAACTCTTTTTTTTCCCCAAAATTTAATTTTTTTCCCCTTCCCCCCCCCCCCCCCTTTTAACCCAAATTGCGAAAATAAAACTACCTCTAGCCAGCTTAGCTACATCTTAAGGGGTAGGAAAAACATTGTTTCCAGGGTTACTGGCAGGGAAACTTTAATACAGTCTGTGGCTGGGCAATTCTGTAACTGTCTTTATTGTTGCAGACTGACAGATGATTTCCCCTGGGAAGGAAGCAGCGTGGCGGCATATTAGGAAGCCATTCACAGGCTTTCCTCTCAGTCAACAGATGAGGGAGGATTCACTTGGATATTCGATTATTTTTATGACACTTTTCTCCTTGTCTCTATCTATCTATCCTATCTATTCGCCCCCTGGGGCTATAGTTTCAGTTACGTTATTGATCGATGCATTGTACTAATTTTACACAGAGATCATCTCATGCATTTAACTCACTAAAATCAAAGCCATTTTTAAATAAAAAAAAAAAAAAAGAAGAAGAAGAAGAACGAATTACACACACAAACTTGACAAAAAACCATCCGTGAACTAAAGTTGTTTGGTTTTTAAAAAAAAGTAATGGAGTTCAACACATGTCCATTTTTCACGAGGAGTGCACTTCTTGCACACAGAGAGGGGGATACACACACACACACACACACACACACACACACACAACACACACAACACACACACACACACCAACACACACAAACTCCATAAATCTTAAACACACTTTTCTAATTCTAAATGAGATTTCTTCTCCAAAACCACGGGAGGGGGGAGGTTCAGGGCAGCGGGCCGGTTGTGTCCGCTCCAGTCCGGATGGGGGCGTCTGCCTGTTGGGGTGCGTATGCTGGTTTCACTTAGTGCGGGCGTTTACACGAATGAGGATGAGTGCGTGGTGGAGGAGTGGACTGGAGAGGAGAAAAGGACGTTGGCGAGGGCGTTCAGGGGTATGGGATGGTGAGGGCGATCGGGGAAAGCTCTGGTCACTGTGGTGATCGGACGTGAGAAGTTTAAGCCCTGAGGGGGGCCGCTCCACTGTCGGCGGTCGAAAACTCGGGCGCTAATTGAACACGAGCTTGCGTTGGGATTAGTTTGAGTGTGGGGGGAGAAGAGGTGGGCGACGGGACGGTTGCCATGTGTAGAGTGGTGAACGGGAGTGGAGGGTAGGGCGAATTGGGCGATGGGGGTGAGAGGAGGGACAGAGAGAGACACACACATAAAACAGAGACAGAGACAGAGAGAAAGAAACAGAGAGGAGGGAGTGGAGCGAAAAGGGAAGGAGTGGTAGGGGGGAGGAGGGAGGGAGGGAGGGAGGTAAAGAGTGAGAGAGAGAGGAGGAGGAGAGAGGAGGGAGAGATGGGGGAAGGGGGGAGAGGGAGAGAGAGAGTGAAGATGGTGCGCGGGGGTAGATGAGGAGGAGAGACGGGTTGATGAGAGAGATGGGGACGACTTTTGAGGGGTGAGATGGTTTGGGGAAGATCGGGAGGTGGGTGAAGTGAGAGGAGAGTGACATACAGTCAGACAGACAGACAGACAGACTGACACACAAAGAAAGAAAAAAAAAATTGTCAGGCGTTATATGTAACTGAGAATAGCTACTTGCTACGTCTTGTAGGCTGGAGGGTCTCAATTATAAGCAGTCGACTGATTTGACCCTGGGAGCTAAGGTGTGTGGGTGGTGTGGGGTATGGGTGTACAGTGTGTGTGGAGAAGTGGTGTGGTAGTAGGATTGTGTTGAGTGTGTGGAGGACCACCCACACCCCCCCCCAGGAGGATGAGTCCGGGGTGTAACATCTGGATGTCTGTTGTGGAGTGGGTGGTACTTGACTGTGTAGAGTTGGAGGTGGTGGAACCTGGGGAGAGGTGAGATGTCGGAGGGGACGGGTTAGGGTTGCGATGACCCAAAGCAGACTGTGAGGGATAGATATGACACAGTCGTTGCTGTCTGACAGCCCTGTCCGTAAAGAATGGTCTCAACAAGAGCGGCACCTACTTGGGAAACATATTTCTCTACTGAATTAAGACAGTGGATTTTACACTGTGCTATCCCGAGGACGGTATGCGGCGGGCCACTCGCTCATTCGCGGTTGGGCTAAGCCGGTTAGCGTAACGCATATATATCTAGTGTTTGTATAGAGTGTAGATTGTGTGTGTGTATGTGAGATTTATTTAGTTTTTGTTTGAGATGTGTGTGGTGAGTTTGTGACCGAGGATGGGGTGTGTTGTGTGGTGGGGGTGGGGTGTGTGTGTGTGAAGTGAGGGCAGAGAGAAAGAGCTGTTGAGTAAATATGACAGGCAAGACAAAAAGGACTGGAACAGACAGTAAGACTGATTCGCGAGCGGGGCACAGCAAGGACAGGGGGGTGGTGTGGGTTGGTGATTGTTGATGTGAGGGTGGAAGGTTGATGCTGTGTCCTTTGACTGATTCTTTCTCTGTCTAGTTCTTCTTTTTTGTGTCTTTTGCCTGTATATTTCTCTATCTCTTTTCTCCCTCCCTCCCATCTTCTTCACTCACACACAACACACACACACACCACCAAACACACACACAAGCATATATATTATTTTATATATATATAATTATATATATTATATATAGTTTATATATATATATTTATATATATAAGTCATATATTTTGATGCGGATGATTTTGTGGCGTACGCGCAGGCATTTGCCCACCGCTGAAGGTATGTAGCCTCCGCACATTCCGTACTTCGGGGCAGTGTGCTAGTGTTAAATTCCTCCGGGCTTAATAAGTTAGGAATTATGTTCCCAAGTGGTGCCGCTCTGTGTGTGACCATTTCTTTTCTTTACGGACAGGGCTTGTGGCTGTCACACTCCATGACTGCACGACTTGTTCTATTCTATTCTCTTGTCTTTGTACTCTCCGCTTTCTACTTTCTTCTGGGTCTCTCTGTTCATCTCTCTCTCTCTCAGTAGCTCCCAGGGGAATGGAATAGCGGGGAAATTTGTCGTCTGCTTAATGAGACACTCCAAGATACATAACAAGACTGAGCATAGTAGACTATTTCACGTTACTAATTAAAATTTACCGCCATCCCTCTGATATAAGTATTTTTTTTTCTTTCTTTGTCGTGGTATGTCTGTCGGTCCTGTCTGTCTGTCTGTGTATCCGTTCTCTCTCTCTTCTCTCTCTTCTCTCTCTCTCTCCTCTCTACTCTCTTTCTCTCTATCTCTCTCTCTCTCTCCTCTCTCTCTCTCTGCATCTTTTACCTCCCTCACTCCCTCCCGCCTCCCCTACCTCCTTCCTTTCGCTACCTCCTCTCTGTTTCTTTCTCTCTGTTTCTCGCTGTCTCTGTGTGTTTGTTGTGTGGATGGTATCTATCTCTGTCTCCCCCCCCACCTCCCGGTGTTTTGGAGTGAAATCTATTTAGAAGTTTGAAAAGGTGTGTTTAAGTTTTATGGAGTTTGTGTGTGTGTGTGCTGTGTGTGTGTGTGTGCTGTGTGTGTGTTGTGTCGTGTGTGTGTGTGGCGTGTGTGTGTGTATCCCCCTCTTGTGTGCAAGAAGTGCTTCCTCTGTGTAGAAAATGGACAAGTGTTTGAACTCCTTTACTTTTTTTTTTTTAAAAACAACAATGTTTAGTTCACAGGGGTTTTTCACAGTTTGTGTGTGTTTCGTTCTTCTCTTCTTCTTTTTTTTTTTTTTTTTAAATTATGGCTTGAATTTGTGACGTTAAATGAATGGAGATGATCTCTGTAATTTCTGTACCATGCTCATCAAAACTACGGAACTATAGCCCAGGGGCCGATAGATAGACTAGAGAGATCGAGAAAGAGAATGTGTCATTAAAATAATATATCCAAGTGATCCTCCATCTGGCTGTGATGTGAGGGGAAGCCATGTGATTGGCTTCCTAATATGCCGCCACACGCTGCTTCCTTCCCAGGGAAATCTTATGTTGCTGACAAACTGAGAAAGACAGTTCCAGAATGGCCAGCCACAGTCTGTTTTAGTTTCCCTGGCCAGTAACACTTTATGTAACAATGTTTTCCCTCCCGTAAGATGTATGGCTAGCTGCGAGAGGTAGTTTTTTGTTGCAAATATAGGTCTGGATGTTGATGGTTTTCTTTTGTAGGACTTGTTTGTGCTAAAAAAAAAAGAAGAAAGAAAAAAAGAGAGATGGTTATCGATGTTCGTCTTTGGTGTAGGTGACTTCTGTGGATTTAAAAAAAAAAAAGCTGTTTTGTGGTTTTTATGGTGTTCATTTATGGGTATGTGTGGTTTTGACTCGTGTGATTGAAGTCTGTATCTGTTGAAGGTTTGGAGGACCGGTCATGGAAAGGTAATGGGAGGGGTGGTGGTGGTGGTGGCTAGTGCAGTGTTTATATGGCTTCCACTAACGATTTTGATTGCCTAGGATTGAGCCCGGATTCAAACCACCATCAAGACCTTACGTTGAAGAAGATTTTTTTTTTTTTGTTGCCTGAGTTAACATAAGCGCTTGACTCCACTCCCCCGAAAGCCTTTATCGAACAGACTATAAACCGAGCTAGGCCTCTCGTGTACGAACGCACTCAGGAAATTTTATTTTTTTTGGTGAGGGGGAAAATCTTGTGCACATTTGAGAACCCGTGGATACTTGTTCGCGAAGAGTGATGTTATTTGTGGCGATAGGACGGATGCCAGATAAAATATATGTAAAATGAAAAATCCATGCACACCGATTTATTTGTTTAGAAATCTTTCCCGAAGTGGGAATGCGGTCTACCTTGTTGGTGTGGTAAAATAAAAAAAAAATCGAATCACATACGCAAAAAAAATCTCTCTGTTGATTAGCCTAAGAGCTTCTTAGTCTACCAGCCCCAGGACGGACAAAGAAATAACAAAAAGAGTGAAATATATAGGGGTATCCCCCGTTTTACCCTGTCGTGGTTTTACCTTTACAGTAATTTGTAAGGTGTCTTGTTTTTGTCCATGCACATCAACTGTCGCTCATTCCGTCTTCAAGGGGAAATTCACGCTTTAGAGGAGGTCGTCTCTAGCACCTACATCACCGATGTGTGTGTGTGTGTGTGTTGTGCGCGCGACGCGCTGCGTGCGTGGTTACGTGTCGTGTGTGTTGAGATGAGAGAGGACAGAGACAGAGAATGCGAATGCGAATATTTATTCAGGAAGGCCATTGGCCCCATTCTGAAGGGCCCTGTACATATCGTTATTTCAAATAAATGACTGGTGATTTTACGAAAGAATTCACATTTTCACGGAACGTTATACCATATTTCTGATGACATATTCCTTTTTTGTAGTTTCAATTGGAGGTTGACAACAGAATATTGTAACCTAAATTGCACAAGGATTGCGTAATAACTTTTCTGCAATATATTTCTTCCCGATGGTCGCCTTAATGGAGAGAGAGAGGACAGAGACAGAGACAGAGAGAGAACATGGTGACAGATATTTCTTACTACAGCAACCACTACAATATTTTTTTGCTATTACCACCACCACCACCAAAACCACGCCACTACGACTAATACTACTACTACTACTTCTGCTACTGTATTACTACTACTCTACTACTACTACTGATGCTGCTGCTGCTGCTATGCCACTGCCAATCCACTATTACCACTACCACTACTGCTGCTACTTTTACTTCTACAAACGCTGCTACAATTACTGTTATTGATTCTACGACTACTACCACCAACACTACTGCTACCATTTACTGATGCACCGCCACGACTAGTCCGCCGCTGTAGTTAGTGGTTAGGGCGTTGGACACGTAATCTAAAGGTTGCGGGTTCGTTCCCAGGCTCTCGGCTATTGGCGTTAGTGTCCTTGAATAAGGCACTTTACGGGCTTATTTTTATTCCACCACACCCAGGTGTAAAAGGAGGTACCAACCTTGTGTTGGGGGTGTTACCTGCCGATAGACTGGCGTTCCTATCCAGGGGGAGTCTATGACTCTCAGTCGTTAAGCCACAGAAAACCGGGATAAGCCTGGATGAGCCGTAGGTCGGGACAGACTTTAACTTTTAACTTTAACCGCACGACTATACTACTGATACCTCAACTAGGCCTAGTGGCTAGGCTAGGCCTATCTCCTTTTCTTCTCAGACTTCATCGAAGCGGGAGCTGAACTGCTTTGATATATTCAAAGGCTCTTTTCGTGCTCGCTTGAGCATGTCATGATTCCTTTGTTTTGTGTGTGTTTGCCCCGCAGTACAAGAGATGTCATGAAGGCTGATTGGGCGGCCAGAAAACTTCAAAAGACATTTGTTTAGAGGAATTGATTTGCAGTTAGTTAGCTTAGGTTTTTTTTGTGTTTTTCGTTCCAAGGCAGAGAGAGAATGATTTTTTTTCCCTTCTAGTGTCATTGTTTTGATCATGGTGTGAGTGGTTGTTGTGGTGTGTGTGTGTGTTTGTGTGTTGTGTGATCGTGGGGTGTGTGTGGTTGTGTGTGTGTGGTGTGTGTGTGTGTGTGTGTGTGTGTCTGGTGAGAGAGAGAGAGAGAGGAGAGAGAAGAGAGATGAGGAGAGAAAGTGAGAGATGAGAGAGAGAGAGAGAGAGTGAATATGAATGAATGAGGTTTGGCTGTTTGCGTCCCTTTGTGCGTGCCGTGCGGTGCGCTGAGTATGTGCGCGCGCGCGCGCGCGCTGTGTGTGTGTTTATGCTCGCGTACTCGCACACATCATGCATTTACAAACGCGTAATTATCTGTTCATGCATGTTGTGCGTGCGTGCACGTATTGCGTATGCGCGTTGTGATCATCGTGACACTCGCCCAACAGTCGTAGTTCTTCTCTATTATAGCGGTGTGCTCACTTATTATTGTTAGCCTAAGCTAAACCCATCACGTACGGTTACGCAGGAGACTGTCTGATACACAACACCGGAGGTCTCCTGAGGCTCTACACTGTCATCTTCATCATTAATCCCCATTTATCCCGTTGCTTATCTGGACAACAGATGATGGTTTAAGACTAAGCAGGCAAGTGGTGCTTATTACCGGTCCTTTTCCATCCACTGTCACGGGACCACTAGGTCCTATGGCTACTAATCGGTCACAGTGTGGAGGGAGGGGGGGGGGGGTATATGCATGCGGCCGCTGTAGGGCAGGCAGCAGGAGGAGCGACAAATAATTGATAGCGACATGGTCAGCTCTCTGTCTCTTTGTCTGTCTGTCTCTGTCTCTTTTTCTCTCTGTCTGTATATATCTATTTCTTCCTTTGTCTCTACCTCTTCTGCTGTCTCTGTCTCTGTTTATCTGTCTGTCTGTCTGGTCTGTATCTCTCTCTTCCCGGCCTCTCTCTCTTTCTCTTTGTCTCTCTCCTCTTGCTCTCTCTCTCTCTTAGTTCCTGTATGTGTCGGTCTGTCTGTCTGATCTGTCTGTCTGTCTGTCTGTCTGTCTCTCTCTCTCTATGTTTCTCTCTCTCTCTCTCTATAGTCCTGTGTTGTCTGTCTGTCTGTCTGTCTGTCTGTCTGTACTGTCTGTCTGTCTGCTCTCTCTCTCTCTTCAAAAATTAAAATTTTTAAAAAAAAAAAAAGGGGAAGAAAAGGTTTTTGCTTTTTGGGGGGTCGGGTAGGGGCCGGGGGGGGGGGGTTTTTACCTTGAACCAAATTTTAAAAAAAGGTTTTTTTTTGGGGGCTTTTCCCCACTTTTTTCCCGGGTTTTCCCCCTCCATCGCCCCCATCCGGTTCTTCCTTTTATCCCCTTTGTCTTTTTTTTCCTTTTAAAACCCCTCCTGGGTTCCCGGGTGTCTTTTCCCCCCTCCTTCCCCTTTCTTTTCCCATTTCCCCCTCCCTTTCGGCAAAAGGGGGTTTTAAAATAAGGAAGGGTGCTTTTTTTGGTTTTTCCTTTAGGGCCCTGGCCTATCCCAAATCGGTAATTTGGGGGGGGGGGGGGGTTTTTCCCCCCTTTTTTTTTGGGGGGCCCAAAAAGGGGGGCCAAAATTTTTAGCCTTCCCCCTTTGTTCTTTTCCCTTTCTCTTTCCCCTTTTTTCTCGTCTTTTTTCTTTTCTTTTTTCCCTTCTCCTCTCCTTTTTTTTTTTTTTGCGTCCCCCTTTTTCCCCCCCTCCCCTTTTCCCCTTTCTCCCCTCCCCCCCCTTTTTTTTTTTTTTTTTTTTTTCCCCCCCCCCCCCGCCCCCCCCCCTTTTCCCGCCCCCCCCCCCCCCCCTTTTTTTTTCTTTTTTTCCCCCGCGTCTTTGGGTTTTGTTTTTCGGGGTCCCTTTGCCCCTTTTCCCCTCCTCTTCCCTTTTTTTTTTTTTTTTTTCTTTTTTTTCCCCCCCCCCCCCCCCCCTTTTTTTTTTTCCTCTCCCCCCCCTTTTTTTTTTCCCCCCCCCCCCCCCCCCTTTTTTTTTTTTTTTTTTTTTTTTTTTTTTTTTTTTTTTTTTTCCCCCCCCCCCCCCCCCCCCCCCCTTTTTTCCCCCCCCCTCCCCCCCCCCCCCCCCCCCCCCCCCCCCCCCCCCTTTTTTTTTTTTTTTTTTTTTTTTTTGTAATTGCCTGTGGGGTTTTTTTAAAAAAAAAGGGGGGGGGTTTTTCATTTTGGTTTTTTTAAAACCCTTTAAAAACCCCCTTTTTTTTTTTTTTAAAAAGGGGGGGGGTGTTTTTTTTTTTTTTTTTTTTTTTTTTTTTTTTTTTAACAAAAAAAAAACAGAAAAAGGAGTTTTTTTTGGTGTTAAAAAGGTAAAAAAAAACCCAAAAAAAACCCCCCCCCCCCCCCAAAAAAAAAAGTGGAGGGTTGGGGTTAACACCCCCCCATCAAAAATGAAAAAAAAAATGGAGTGTTGGGGGTTTAAAGGATGAAATAAAAGGATGCTTCGTTATTTTCCGCAGTGCTATAAATGTACACATACTCAAAATTGTATTGTATGTGATTTTGAGATCTGTGTAATGAAAGGGAAAGATTGTTCAAAACGCGAGAAAAAGAGAGGGGAAGGAAAAGGGAAAGGAGGGAGGGGGAAAAAAGGGGGGGGGGGGGGGGGGACGACAGACAGACAGGCTCGCGGGACGCACGCACGCCGCATGCACGCACGCACACCATAATGCCACACCTCACACATGAACGCAACCTCTTCCTTCTCCACACACACACACACACCACAAAAAACACCAACAACACAAAACCCACACACACACACAAACACACACACAACACACACACCACCCCACACACAACCACGCACGCACGCCGCACACACAAAGGGGATGCAGAGCTATGACAGCGTCAGAAGACAGCAAGTTGCGTTTCTGACTGTGCATTTGTAATCTTTTTTAAACAATCCTTGAAGACTTATACAACGAAAAAAAAAAAAAAAGGAAAAAAAGAAAAAATCTTGCGAAAACAGTGATGGATCTTTGGGGTTGCCAAAAGGGATTCTCAGTTTTCAAAAAGTTCACACGCAAACGATGTGCGTGCGTGCTTGCGTGCGGTGTAAAGTGTGTGTGTGTATTTGTGTGGGGGTGGGGTGTGTGGTGTGTTTTTTTTGTTTTTTTGGGGTGGGGGGTGGGGGGGGTGGTGTGTGTTGGTGTTGGTATAAGGGGGTGTGTGAGTGGGGAAATGTGGGGGTGGGGTGTGGTGTGGGTGTTGGGGGGTGAGAAAAAGAGAGGGGGAGAGAGAGGGGGGAAGGGGGAGGGGGAGAAGGAGAGAGAGGGGGGGAGAGAGAGAAAAGGGAGAGAGAAGAGAGAATTTTCACTGATAAATAACCCAGGGCTTCTTTAAAGCGGATAGCGGATAACGCACCGCTTTGAAATCCGGGAAAAAGAAACACCCAAAAAATGACTCATACCCCTTAAAAAGGTGTAACAAAACACCTTGATGTGACGTCCGTGCGAGAGAGAGAAGAGGGGGAGAGAGGGAAAGAGAGAGAGAGAGAGAGAGAGGAAAGAGAGAGAGAGAGAGAGGGAGAGAGGGGAAGGGGGGAATGGGGGGGAGATGTGCCTTTTTTAAGAGCTTTAAGGCCTCGTAGTCTGTCCAAAGTTTTTCGTTTTCTTTCCTAACCGTCTTGAAATTCCACTTTAAACACTCATCGATTTTCCTCAGCTCTGCCTGACGCATTTTCTTCAAGTTTCTCGTGGACAGCTTTAAATGCTACGGCCCTACTTTTTATATTTTTTTGTTTTAAAAAATATGATTGCCATTATTTATTTTATCATCTCACGTCGCGTCTCTCATCATCATTCGTCGTCGCGTCGTCGTCGTGTCGTCGTCGTCTCATCATCTCATATCTATCATCATCATCATATCATCTATCATCATCATATCAGTTTAAAAATTTAAAGTTTTCCCCCCCCCCCCCCCCCCCCCCCCCCCCCCCCCCCCCCCTAAAATGCTGTAAGCCGTCGTCCTGTTTTTAGTTTTATGCAAAAGAAACTGTTTTTTTTTTCTTCTTTCTTTTTTACTTTTTTTTTTTTTTATTAAAAGATTTTGGCTGCTTTTTAAACAACTTAAAAAGGGGAAAACAATCCGGAATGAGAGAGCTAGACAAAAGAGAGAGAGAGAGAGAGAGAGAGAAGAAAAAGAGAGGAGAGAGAGAAGAGAGAGAGAGAGGAGAATAGAGTAAGGAGAAGGAGGAAGAGGGAGAGAGAGAGAGAGAGAGAGAGAAAGAAACAGACAGACAGACAGAAAAGACAGAAGACAACAGACAGACGACAACAGACAGCCCAACACCACACACACACCACACACACACACACACACACCACACACACCAAACACCCCACAACACACACACAAAAAAAGGGGGAAGTGTCATTTTTAAGCTCTTCGGGGTTCTTTTTTCAGCCTTTTTTAAGCTCTTGAAGCTCTGGAAAACCCCCAAAAAGGCTTTTGATCTTCTTCCTGCAGTTTTGTCAAGGGTTTTGTCAAAACAGTTTAATATCATGATCCCCGTGTTGTGTGTGTGTGTGGGTTGTTTGTGTTGTGCGGCGCGCGCGCGCGTTGTCATCAAAGGCTCTTGGGTAGTCTCGCCAAGAGAGAGAGAGAGGAGAGAAAGGGGAAGGGAGGAGAAAGGAAGGGAGGAAAGGGAGAGGGAAAGGAAGAGGGGAGGGAAGGGAGAGAGAGTGAATAGAGGAGGAAAAAGAAGAAAAGAGGGGGGGGAGTATGTTGTTTTTTGTTTTTTGTGAGAGAGAGAGAAAGGGGGGGGAGAGAAAGAGGAACAAAGCAAAAGGCAAAAGGCAAAAAAGGAAAACAAAATTTTTTATTTTAGGATAATAGATAAGCACTCGTGTGGCTTTTTTTAAACCAGTCCCCGCCCTTTTCAGGTTAACATTAAAATAGAAAATCCTCTCACGGGGAGAAGACAAGAGGAAAAGGGGGGGGCGCCCCGCTGAAGAGCTATTTAAAGGGCTGCAGTTACCCAAAAATATCAAACCCCCCCTTCCCCAAAACACTTTTAAAAACCCCTACTTCAATCATTTCATGATTTTTTTCCGCGGAAAGTGGTTCCCCTCAGAAGTCTTGCTTAAATCGTCTGTACATGGGAAAGGATGGTTTTTTTTGTTTTCATGTTTTTTTAGGGGGGGTTTTGACGGCTCTCAAAAAAAATTGGGAGCGGGCACAGGAGACAGAGAGAAGGGGGGGGAAGAGAGAGGGAAAAGAGAGAGAAGAGAGAGAGAGAGGGGAGAGAGGAGAAGAAGAGGAGAGAAGAAAGGAGGAGTGGGGGAGAGAGGGGGAGAGAGGGGAAAAGAGTTTTTGAAAGAAAGAACGGTTGGATAAAAGCAATTGGGAAGGGAAGGGAGACAAGGGAAATACACTTCCCCAAAATGATTATAGTGAAAGTTGAAGTGCCACATTGTTATGAAAACGCATATTAACAACCGTGCTGGTATTACCGTTTTAAACAAAAACACCAAGTATTCATAGAGCACATTGTTTGTTTTACATGTGGTACGGGAGGGGGGGAGGGGGGAGAGGGAGACGAAGACAGAAGCAGAGCACAGGTCAGAGGGGGGAGGGGCAGGCAGACAGACAGACACGCGACAGGGGTGGGAAAAGGTGGGGAAGAGAGACAAAGAATTTAAGAAAAGAGGCACTGTTTTAAAGCGCTTTAAGGTATGTTGTAGCTTCCCGAAGTACGGAAAAAATCCTTTGCTAAAGTTTCTTTACTTCCCCCCTATAATTTCCTTGATCTTCTTCACCCAGAATTGTCCGATTCTTGTTTTAAAAAAACCCAAAACAACAGTTTTTAATGCCATGCCCCTTTTTGTACGTGCGTTTTTTTTTGCTCTTAAAATTTTTTATTAAAGATTATATTGGTGTATGAAAAGCTGGTGGGGCGCGCGCACACACCACCACACCCCACACACACACACCCCACACACACACACACACACACACAACACACCACACACAACAAACACACAAAAACAACCACCACCCTCCCAAACCTCATCACTCACACCCTGAGAAAGACAAGAGGGAGGGGGGGAGGAGAACAGGCAGACAGCAACAGACAGACAACAGACAGACAGAAGACACACACACACCACACACACACACACACACGCACACACACACACACACACCCCCAACCCCAAATACGCCCACACGCACACACCGCACCAAACCCACACACCCACACACACACACACACCCAAAACACACCCCAACACACACACAACACCCTTGGTATGAGAGAGAAAACAGCGAGGAAAAGCTGCACCTTGTAAAGCGTTTAAAAAGTCTCTGTCTATACAACAAAGTATGGAAAAAATCCTGTTTTAAATCCATCTTTCAATTCGGTCAAAAGCTTTGTGATTTTCAGCGTGGAAAATTTTTTTTTTCTTTTTTTTTTTTTTTCCGTTTTTTTTTCCTTTTCTCGTCCAAACCGAGCTCCGAGTTTTACCAAAGTGAGATTTTTTCGTTTGCAATCTTTTTTTTTTTTTTTTTTTTTATATTTCCCCCCATTAAGGGAGTCGCTTCTAATTTCGGGGTGGTTTGTCTTACACGACACCGTAGGCATGCGGGGTTTTGTTTGTTTGTTTTTTTTTTTAAAATTTTCCGTTCCCGCAGTATGGAATGACTTACTCTTCTAGAAGGCGGAACCATTTTAACGCGCGTGTGCAAGAACATGTTCGGGTTTGTTCGACACGGGGGCCCCCGGTTTATAGTTATACGAAGGACTTTTTTTTTTTTTGGGGGGGGGGGGGGGGGGGGGTGGGGGTGGGGGGGGGTAATGGGTACTGATGTTTAAAATGCATGGGGGAAAACGCCCCGGTAGGTAGGTGTCTTCGTGGAGGCTTGATCCCTGGGCCCCTCAGATGA
>JASPKP010005339.1:0-16018 GCA_030674155.1 Stramonita haemastoma | reverse complement strand
ATAAAATTATAGATTATAAGTGAAAAAAAAAAATTTTATAAAGAAAAGTATCTGCTTTTCTTCTTTTCTCCCTGTCTCCCTTCGTCTAATATCACTAATAGTAAAAAGACGTAAAATTAAAGAACGAACGAACGAACAACACACACAACAGGATACCGCGGATTCAACTTTTTTATTTCTGTAATTATAAAAAAAAAACCATGACTAAGAAATGCGGATTTTTTTTTTTTCAGAAAGAGAAAATAAAGGACCCAATGCTTGACATTCCGCTCAAGCTTGGGTGTTCACTTATTACAGGAATAAAAATCGTTAAAATAAATCGGAAAAAAACCTTTAAAAAAATTGAATAAAAGCTTCCCCAGACACCTGACGGGGTACTGGTTAGTAAAAAACTCGAAATAAGTTTTAAAATTGGGTGTTACTGAAAGCTAGGGGAAAATAAGAAAAAAACCCTGTCAACAGGTTTCCAAAATTCGTGAGTTTCCTTGAAATAAAGTCAAATAAAACTAAAACGGTAAATAAATGTATGTCATTTACGGGAAAAGGACACTCGAGTGAAAAAAACACCATAGCCAAAAAAAAAAATAATGGGCTGTACTTTTTGGGCCCCGACTTGTTCAAATGTTACATGTAGGGGTTTTTACAACGGGTTTTGAAAAGAGAAACGGGGGTGTTCCTGTGAACAAGACACGCAAAACACGTGGAAGTGCTGGCAAAATTTTTGAGATCTGAGGCTGGCTTCGCCTTTCTGATTCCAGCAATCAAAAAGGGGAAAGAAGGGGCCTAAAGGCACCTGCCCAAGCTTTGCGAAAAAAATACATTCGTGCGGAGAGTCCGTAAGAAATGAATTAAAAAAAAACCAATGTTATTGGATAAATTTTGCTTTTATGTGCCTGTTTTTCAAAAATTTTTCCCGCCAAAATCTGGGGGGTGACGTCAAAATTTCTGAAAGAATCAAATTGTGTTTTTTTTTGGAAATGCTTGGGTTTTGTGAGCTCGCTTACAGGGAAACTGACTAAAGGAGGTCGACTATTGCAAAAGTAAAGCCAAAAACCGACAGCTTTTTTTTATACTAACATCCCGATGGGACCGAAATTGACGTTTTATAACAGATTCTTATACCCGAGCTTTCGTAAGTCGATAAAAAACAACTCCAACAAACCTTTTTTTTTTGCTTTCTTTAAAGGGGAAACACGTAAGCGAGCTTCTAATAAGCGAGTCTGACTATATATATATATATATATATAATTAAAAATATATAATATATATATTTTAATAATATATTAAAAAAAGTTAAAGCTGTCCCGATCCTAAGCGCATCAGGCCAAGGATTTTTTTCCGGTTTTTGTGGCTTAAGCAACTGAAGGGCATAGACTCCCCCCTGGATGGCGCCAGTCTACGCAGGTTAACCCCAAAACAAGGGGTTTGGGACCCCCCCTTTTAAAAAACCTGGGGGGGGTGAGAAAATAGCCGTAAAGTGCCTTTCCAAGGGGACCGCCATAGCCGAAAACTGGGATTGAAAACCCCAACCTTTAAATTCGAGTCCAAACCCCTAACCCCAGTTTACAGCGGGGGGCATATAATAAATATATATATAATATTATAAAATATAATATATATATATATAATATATATAATATATATATATAATATAATGGTTTGAATATTTCAATTACCCAAAGCAAAAAAAACCTTTAAAAACAGGCCGTTTTTTCAATCTTACCAATCTTTCGGGGACGAAAATTTGCAAAATCTTTTTTCTAAAAGGGGTTTTTAGTCCCCGGAAACGAAAAAAGGGGGCCACTTTGAAGGGGAAATTCCCAAAAACGGAAACTTTTTAAAGAAATTCACCCTTGGGTTTCCTTATAACGGGTTTCTTTTATTTCCAAAAAAAAACTAAAACCCTTTTTTTGTTTTTTTTAAAAAGGGGCCCACTGAAGGCACTTCGGCATTGCCTTTTAATTTATTTTTCCCTAATAATAAAAAAATTTTAATTTTAAAAAAAAGTTGGCTTCAGTTTCCCAAAAACCAGGGGTTACCCTGTTTTTGGGTTCCTCTTTCATAACCCCCCCCAACGCCGTCACCGGAAACCCCAAAAAACCCTTTTTTCATTTTCAGAAAAAAACCTATAGTTTTTTAAACCCACCTTGGGAAGGGGGAAAAGAACCCTTTAGTTTTCAATCCCACCCAAATTTAAATTTTCAAGGGGGAATTATAATTTTTTTTATATTTTAAATAATTTAATTAATATTTTTTTTAAAATAAAATGAAATAGGGAATTTTCCGAAAAAACAAAGAAGTTTTTATTTTTTGGCCTTTTTAGGTTTGGGTTAATTTTTGCCAGAAACAAAAGGGAATTGGGCAAAATTTCCCCCTTGGGAAAAAAACCCATTTTACCCAAAACTTTTTTCCCCCATCCTTTAGACCGGAAGGCCCCGCTAGTCCTCGGGATTTTTTTTTAAAACCCCGACCCAAGGGTTTTTTCAACACACAATTTTTTAGCACAAATAAAAAAAACCCCGGCAAAAGGGGTGCCCCTGGCAAAATTCTGTAGAAAAAGCCACTCGGGTAGGGAAACAAATACAGTTGCATGCGGGGAAAAAAAAAAAAAAAGGGTGGGCTGCACTTTGTGGCGAGGCTCCCCCCGGGGACAGCACCCCCACAGAGAAATTAGGTGTATGTCCCGTGTATGTGTGTGGGGCCGTCCCTTTGCGGGGTTTTGCGTGCCAGAGGCCAGCCTGGGGGACCTCCTTTTAAAACATCAGGGGGGCTTTTTAAAGGGCCCCAAGGGGGTTTGTTTTGAAATTCAAATTAAGGGGGGGGGGGGGGGGGGGGTGGGGCCCACACATTTTAAAACAAGGTGTTTTGCCTTCTTTTTGGGTGGCTGAATTTGGGGACATAAATTTAAAGGAAATGTGACCCCATTCTGTGAAAGAAAAGGGTTGGGCCCGCATTTTGCTTAAGTGCCCGTTTAAAATCCCCTTTAAAATCGGGGGAAAATCAAAATTGGACAGATTCCCAGGGGCCCTAAAGGGGGGGGGGGGGGGGATAAATATAAAAAGCACCCACTACTTTTGGAAATTTCCCCTCTGCAAACTCTTTTTCTCCAAAACTAAATTTTTTTTGCCTTGGCCCAAATAGAAAAAGATGCTATTTTTTCGCCTTTTTGGGTCCATTTGCCTTTTTTTTGCAGAAACTTTTTAAAGATTAAAAATTCTCTCCTATGTTGAAGGGGAAAATGCACTGGGCCTGACTTTTGGGGTTTGTTTCCCAACAGCAGCACAAGACATTTTTGCTATTATAAAAAGACTTTTTTGCTACTGTGTGACCCATTCCAAAAAAACAAAACAGGGGGGGGGGGGAGGAAGGGGGGGGTGGAAAAAATTTGGGTATAAAGGTTTTTTAGCATTTTTGTGTCTGCCATTCTGGTAGCATGTCGTCTATCTGCAAAAAGAGGGGTTGGTATCCAAATAAAAGTTTGCATGAAAGAATGAGTGGGGGTTTTGTGTGTTTTGCATGAAGCCCTCCCAAAATGCAAGTGTCCCTTGGGGTGATGCATCATTGAAAGGCAAGGGGAAAAGAAAAAAAAAAAAAAACCAAACAAACTTACATAAAAAAAACTTCGGCCCCAAACTGAAGCATTGCGCGACAGAATAATGACAGTATACAGCAATATGATGCACCATGTCAAAGAGGGGGGTCCCCGCCACATGCGCGCACACAAACAAACGCACTGGCAAACACCAGCACGCGCGCGCGTGCGCGCACGCATACCCACCCCCTGCAGAAAAAGCTGCCGTTTTGAGCCAAGATGGGACCCAAAGAGCCGTTTGCAGCCCCGTCGGACCTGCACTTTTTCACAGTAAAAGACCCCACGGCACCACGACAATATGGCACTGTATGCATACACTCCCTCCCACCATCTTGGATAGGTGTGGCGCCGGGTTTGTGGCGACTCCACAGCCCCCAAAAGGAAAGAAAGCTAGTTTGTCGGGAGGAAAGCGGGTAAGTGTACGCCACAAAAAACAAGCATTGCGCGACAGAATAATGACAGTATACAGCAATATGATGCACCATGTCAAAGAGGGGGGTCCCCGCCACATGCGCGCACACAAACAAACGCACTGGCAAACACCAGCACGCGCGCGCGTGCGCGCACGCATACCCACCCCCCTGCAGAAAAAGCTGCCGTTTTGAGCCAAGTTTGGGACCCAAAGAGCCGTTTGCAGCCCCGTCGGACCTGCACTTTTTCACAGTAAAAGACCCCACGGCACCACGACAATATGGCACTGTATGCATACACTCCCTCCCACCATCTTGGATAGGTGTGGCGCCGGGTTTGTGGCGACTCCACAGCCCCCAAAAGGAAAGAAAGCTAGTTTGTCGGGAGGAAAGCGGGTAAGTGTACGCCACAAAAAACAAGCATTGCGCGACAGAATAATGACAGTATACAGCAATATGATGCACCATGTCAAAGAGGGGGGTCCCCGCCACATGCGCGCACACAAACAAACGCACTGGCAAACACCAGCACGCGCGCGCGTGCGCGCACGCATACCCACCCCCCTGCAGAAAAAGCTGCCGTTTTGAGCCAAGATGGGACCCAAAGAGCCGTTTGCAGCCCCGTCGGACCTGCACTTTTTCACAGTAAAAGACCCCACGGCACCACGACAATATGGCACTGTATGCATACACTCCCTCCCACCATCTTGGATAGGTGTGGCGCCGGGTTTGTGGCGACTCCACAGCCCCAAAAGGAAAGAAAGCTAGTTTGTCGGGAGGAAAGCGGGTAAGTGTACGCCACAAAAAACAAGCATTGCGCGACAGAATAATGACAGTATACAGCAATATGATGCACCATGTCAAAGAGGGGGGTCCCCGCCACATGCGCGCACACAAACAAACGCACTGGCAAACACCAGCACGCGCGCGCGTGCGCGCACGCATACCCACCCCCTGCAGAAAAAGCTGCCGTTTTGAGCCAAGATGGGACCCAAAGAGCCGTTTGCAGCCCCGTCGGACCTGCACTTTTTCACAGTAAAAGACCCACGGCACCACGACAATATGGCACTGTATGCATACACTCCTCCCACCATCTTGGATAGGTGTGGCCGGGTTTGTGGCGACTCCACAGCCCCCAAAAGGAAAGAAAGCTAGTTTGTCGGGAGGAAAGCGGGTAAGTGTACGCCACAAAAAACAAGCATTGCGCGACAGAATAATGACAGTATACAGCAATATGATGCACCATGTCAAAGAGGGGGGTCCCGCCACATGCGCGCACACAAACAAACGCCATGGCAAACACCAGCACGCGCGCGCGTGCGCGCACGCATACCCACCCCCTGCAGAAAAAGCTGCCGTTTTGAGCCAAGATGGGACCCAAAGAGCCGTTTGCAGCCCCGTCGGACCTGCACTTTTTCACAGTAAAAGACCCCACGGCACCACGACAATATGGCACTGTATGCATACACTCCCTCCCACCATCTTGGATAGGTGTGGCGCCGGGTTTGTGGCGAGAGGGTCCCCTCGCGAACAACAACGCCGCAAACACAGCGCGCGCGGGGGCACTACCCACCCCTGAAAAAGTGCGTTGAGCAGAGGACCAAGAGCTTTGGCCTCGCCTGCATTTCCTAAGACCACGGACCCGACATAGGCCGTATGCTCACTCCCCACACTTGGAGTGTGGGCGGGTTGTGGACTCACAGCCCAAGGAAAAGTAGTTGTGGAGGAAGCGGTAGTGTCGCCACAAACAAGCATTGCGCGACAGAATAATGACAGTAAACAGCAATATATGCCAGAAAGGGGAGTCCCCGCCACATGCAGCGCAACAACCAAACGCACTGGCAAACACCACAGCGCGCGCTGTGCGCCACGGCGATCCCACCCCTGCAGAAAAAGCTGCCGTTTTGAGCAAATGGGACCAAAGAGCCGTTTGCGCCCCGTCGGACCTGCACTTTTTCACAGTAAAAGACCCTTCGGCCACGACATATGGCACTTGTATGCATACACCCCTCTCCACCATTGGATAGCTGGCGCCGGGTTTGCGTGAGCATCACAGCCCCCACAGGAAGAAGCTAGTTTGTCGGGAGGATTGGGCGTAAGTGTACGCCACAAAAAAAAGCATTGCGCGGACAGAAATGGACAGTTACAGCAATATGATGCACCTGTCAAAGAGGGGGGTCCCGCCACATGCCGCACACAAACAAACGCATGGCAAACCCAGCACGCGCGCGCGTGCGCGCACGATACCCACCCCCCTGCAGAAAAAGCTGCCGTTTTGAGCCAGATGGACCCAAGACCCTTTGCAGCCCAGTCGGACCTGCACTTTTTCACAAGTAAAAGGACCTCAGCCCGACCTATGCACTGTATGCATACACTCCCTCCCACCATCTTGGATAGTGTTCTCCTGGAGGTCGGGGTTTGTGGCGACTCCACAGCCCCCAAAGGAAAGAAAGCTAGTTTGTCGGGAGGAAAGCGGGTAAGTGTACGCCACAAAAAACAAGCATTGCGCGACAGAATAATGACAATATACAGCAATATGTCACCATGTCAAAGAGGGGGCGTCCCCGCCACATCGCGCCACACAAACAAACGCACTGGCAAAGCCCAGCACGCGCGCCCGTGCCGCACGCATACCCCCCTTGCAGAAAAGCTGCCGTTTAGCCAAGATGGGACCCAAAGAGCGTTTGCAGCCCGTCGGACCTGCACTTTTTCACAGTAAAAGACCCCACGGCACCACGACAATATGGCACTGTATGCATACACTCCCTCCCACCATCTTGGATAGGTGTGGCGCCGGGTTTGTGGCGACTCCACAGCCCCAAAAGGAAAGAAAGCTAGTTTGTCGGGAGGAAAGCGGGTAAGTGTACGCCACAAAAAACAAGCATTGCGCGACAGAATAATGACAGTATACAGCAATATGATGCACCATGTCAAAGAGGGGGGTCCCCGCCACATGCGCGCACACAAACAAACGCACTGGCAAACACCAGCACGCGCGCGCGTGCGCGCACGCATACCCACCCCCCTGCAGAAAAAGCTGCCGTTTTGAGCCAAGATGGGACCCAAAGAGCCGTTTGCAGCCCCGTCGGACCTGCACTTTTTCACAGTAAAAGACCCCACGGCACCACGACAATATGGCACTGTATGCATACACTCCCTCCCACCATCTTGGATAGGTGTGGCGCCGGGTTTGTGGCGACTCCACAGCCCCCAAAAGGAAAGAAAGCTAGTTTGTCGGGAGGAAAGCGGGGTAAGTGTACGCCACAAAAAACAAGCATTGCGCGACAGAATAATGACAGTATACAGCAATATGATGCACCATGTCAAAGAGGGGGGTCCCCGCCACATGCGCGCACACAAACAAACGCACTGGCAAACACCAGCACGCGCGCGCGTGCGCGCACGCATACCCACCCCCCTGCAGAAAAAGCTGCCGTTTTGAGCCAAGATGGGACCCAAAGAGCCGTTTGCAGCCCCGTCGGACCTGCACTTTTTCACAGTAAAAGACCCCACGGCACCACGACAATATGGCACTGTATGCATACACTCCCTCCCACCATCTTGGATAGGTGTGGCGCCGGGTTTGTGGCGACTCCACAGCCCCCAAAAGGATAAGAAAGCTAGTTTGTCGGGAGGAAAGCGGGTAAGTGTACGCCACAAAAAACAAGCATTGCGCGACAGAATAATGACAGTATACAGCAATATGATGCACCATGTCAAAGAGGGGGGTCCCCGCCACATGCGCGCACACAAACAAACGCACTGGCAAACACCAGCACGCGCGCGCGTGCGCGCACGCATACCCACCCCCCTGCAGAAAAAGCTGCCGTTTTGAGCCAAGATGGGACCCAAAGAGCCGTTTGCAGCCCCGTCGGACCTGCACTTTTTCACAGTAAAAGACCCCACGGCACCACGACAATATGGCACTGTATGCATACACTCCCTCCCACCATCTTGGATAGGTGTGGCGCCGGGTTTGTGGCGACTCCACAGCCCCCAAAGGAAAGAAAGCTAGTTTGTCGGGAGGAAAGCGGGTAAGTGTACGCCACAAAAAACAAGCATTGCGCGACAGAATAATGACAGTATACAGCAATATGATGCACCATGTCAAAGAGGGGGGTCCCCGCCACATGCGCGCACACAAACAAACGCACTGGCAAACACCAGCACGCGCGCGCGTGCGCGCACGCATACCACCCCCCTGCAGAAAAAGCTGCCGTTTTGAGCCAAGATGGGACCCAAAGAGCCGTTTGCAGCCCCGTCGGACCTGCACTTTTTCACAGTAAAAGACCCCACGGCACCACGACAATATGGCACTGTATGCATACACTCCCTCCCACCATCTTGGATAGGTGTGGCGCCGGGTTTGTGGCGACTCCACAGCCCCCAAAAGGAAAGAAAGCTAGTTTGTCGGGAGGAAAGCGGGTAAGTGTACGCCACAAAAAACAAGCATTGCGCGACAGAATAATGACAGTATACAGCAATATGATGCACCATGTCAAAGAGGGGGGTCCCCGCCACATGCGCGCACACAAACAAACGCACTGGCAAACACCAGCACGCGCGCGCGTGCGCGCACGCATACCCACCCCCCTGCAGAAAAAGCTGCCGTTTTGAGCCAAGATGGGACCCAAAGAGCCGTTTGCAGCCCCGTCGGACCTGCACTTTTTCACAGTAAAAGACCCCACGGCACCACGACAATATGGCACTGTATGCATACACTCCCTCCCACCATCTTGGATAGGTGTGGCGCGGGTTTGTGGCGACTCCACAGCCCCCAAAAGGAAAGAAAGCTAGTTTGTCGGAGGAAAGCGGGTAAGTGTACGCCACAAAAAACAAGCATTGCGCGACAGAATAATGACAGTATACAGCAATATGATGCACCATGTCAAAGAGGGGGGTCCCCGCCACATGCGCGCACACAAACAAACGCACTGGCAAACACCAGCACGCGCGCGCGTGCGCGCACGCATACCCACCCCCCTGCAGAAAAAGCTGCCGTTTTGAGCCAAGATGGGACCCAAAGAGCCGTTTGCAGCCCCGTCGGACCTGCACTTTTTCACAGTAAAAGACCCCACGGCACCACGACAATATGGCACTGTATTGCATACACTCCCTCCCACCATCTTGGATAGGTGTGGCGCCGGGTTTGTGGCGACTCACAGCCCCAAAAGGAAAGAAAGCTAGTTTGTCGGGAGGAAAGCGGGTAAGTGTACGCCACAAAAAACAAGCATTGCGCGACAGAATAATGACAGTATACAGCAATTATGATGCACCATGTCAAAGAGGGGGGTCCCCGCCACATGCGCGCACACAAACAAACGCACTGGCAAACACCAGCACGCGCGCGCGTGCGCGCACGCATACCCACCCCCCTGCAGAAAAAGCTGCCGTTTTGAGCCAAGATGGGACCCAAAGAGCCGTTATGCAGCCCCGTCGGACCTGCACTTTTTCACAGTAAAAGACCCCACGGCACCACGACAATATGGCACTGTATGCATACACTCCCTCCCACCATCTTGGATAGGTGTGGCGCCGGGTTTGTGGCGACTCCACAGCCCCCAAAGGAAAGAAAGCTAGTTTGTCGGGAGGAAAGCGGGTAAGTGTACGCCACAAAAAACAAGCATTGCGCGACAGAATAATGACAGTATACAGCAATATGATGCACCATGTCAAAGAGGGGGGTCCCCGCCACATGCGCGCACACAAACAAACGCACTGGCAAACACCAGCAGCGCGCGCGTGCGCGCACGCATACCCACCCCCCCTGCAGAAAAAGCTGCCGTTTTGAGCCAAGATGGGACCCAAAGAGCCGTTTGCAGCCCCGTCGGACCTGCACTTTTTCACAGTAAAAGACCCCACGGCACCACGACAATTATG
Source organism: Stramonita haemastoma (assembly GCA_030674155.1). Taxonomy (NCBI): domain Eukaryota; kingdom Metazoa; phylum Mollusca; class Gastropoda; order Neogastropoda; family Muricidae; genus Stramonita; species Stramonita haemastoma. Next base: position 6,136 of record JASPKP010005339.1, on the reverse strand, counting down.
GCACTGTATGCATACACTCCCTCCCACCTTTCTTGGATAGGTGTGGCGCCGGGTTTGTGGCGACTCCACAGCCCCCAAAAAGCAAAGAAAGCTAGTTTGTCGGGAGGAAAGCGGGTAAGTGTGCGCCACAAAAAACAAGCATTGCGCGGCAGAATAATGACAGTATACAGCAATATGATGCACCATGTCAAAGTGGGGGTCCCCGCCATATTCGCGCACACAAACAAACGCACTGACAAACACCAGCGCACGCGCGCGTGCGCGCACGCATACCCACCCCCATGGAGAAAAAGCTGCCGTTTGGAGCCAAGATGGGACCCAAAGAGCCCTATGCAGCCCCGTCGGACCTGCACTTTTTCACAGTAAAAGACCCCACGGCACCACGACAATATAGCACTAGATGCATACACTCCCTCCCACCATCTTGGATAGGTGTGGCGCCGGGTTTGTGGCGACTCCACAGCCCCCAAGAGCAAAGAAAGCTAGTTTGTCGGGAGAAAGCGGGTAAGTGTACGCCACAAAAAACAAGCATTGCGCGACAGAATAATGACAGTATACAGCAATATGATGCACCATGTCAAAGTGGGGGGTCCCCGCCACATGCGCGCACACAAACAAACGCAGTGGCAAACACAATCGCGCGCGCGCGTGAGCGCATGCATACCCACCCCCATGGAGAAAAAAGTGCCGTTTGGAGCCAAGATGGGACCCAAAGAGCCCCATGCAGCCCCGTCGGACCTGCACTTTTTCACAGTAAAAGACCCCACGGCACCAGAACAATATAGCACTGTATGCATACACTCCCTCCCACCATCTTGGATAGGTGTGGCGCCGGGTTTGTGGCGACTCCACAGCCCCCAAGAGCAAAGAAAGCTAGTTTGTCGGGAGGAAAGCGGGTAAGTGTACGCCACAAAAAACAAGCATTGCGCAACAGAATAATGACAGTATACAGCAAAATGATGCACCATGTCAAAGTGGGGGGTCCCCGCCACATGCGCGCACACAAACAAACGCACTGACAAACACCAGCGCGCGCGCGCGTGCGCTCACGCATACCCAGCCCCATGGAGAAAAAGGTGCCGTTTGGAGCCAAGATGGGACCCAAAGAGCCGTCTGCATCCCCGTCGGACCTGCACTTTTTCACAGTAAAAGACCCCACGGCACCACGACAATATAGCACTGTATGCATACACTCCCTCCCACCATCTTGGATAGGTGTGGCGCCGGGTTTGTGGCGACTCCACAGCCCCCAAGAGCAAAGAAAGCTAGTTTGTCGGGAGGAAAGCGGGTAAGAGTACGCCACAAAAAACAAGCATTGCGCGACAGAATAATGACAGTATACAGCAATATGATGCACCATGTCAAAGTGGGGGGTCCCCGCCACATGCGCGCACACAAACAAGCGCACTGACAAACACCAGCGCGCGCGCGCGTGTGCGCACGCATACCCATTCCCATGGAGAAAAAGGTGCCGTTTGGAGCCAAGATCGGACCCAAAGAGCCGTTTGCAGCCCCGTCGGACCTGCACTTTTTCACAGTAAAAGACCCCACGGCACCACGACAATATAGCACTGTATGCATACACTCCCTCCCACCATCTTGGATAGGTGTGGCGCCGGGTTTGTGGCGACTCCACAGCCCCAAGAGCAAAGAAAGCTAGTTTGTCATGAGGACAGTTGGTTATTTACGCCACCAAAAACAAGCATTGTGCGACAGAATAATGACAGTACACAGCCATATGATGCACCATGGCAGAGTGGAGGGTCCCCGCCACATGTGCGCACACAAACAGACCTACTGACAAACACCAGCGCGCCCGTGCGTGCGCGAATGCATACCCACCCCCCTCGGGAAAAAGGTGCCGTTTTTAGCAAAGATGCGACCGAAAGAGCCGTTTTCAGCCGAGTCTGACTTACTTTTTTGCACGGTAAAAGATTCCACGGCACCACGACAATATTGCACTGTATACATACACTCCGTCCCACCATCTTTGATCGTTGTGGCGCCGGATTTGTGGCGACTCCTTCAGTCTCGGAGAAAAAATAAAGCTAGTTTGTCGTGAGGAAAGCTGGTAAGTGTACGCCACAAAAAACAAGCATTGCCCTCAAGAATAATGACAGTATACAGCAATATGATGTACCATGGCAAAGTGGAGGGTTCCCGCCACATGCGCGCTCACAAACAAACGCACTGACAAACACCAGTGCGCGCGCTCGTGCGCGCACGCATACCCACCCCCTTTGGGAAAAAGGTTCTGTTTTTGAGCCAAGATGTGACCCAAAGATCTGTTTTCAGCCCCGTCCGACCTCCACTTTTGCACGGTAAAAGATCCCACGGCACCACGACAATGCACTATATGCATACACTCTCTCCCACCATCTTGGATAGGTGTGGCGCCGGGTTTGTGGCGACTCCACAGCCCCCAAGAGGAAAGAAAGCAGTCTGTTTGTCCTTGTTTCTGTGTGTGTGAGTCTCTCTCTCTCTCTCTCTCTCTCTCTCTCTCTCTCTCTCTCTCTCTCTCTCTCTCTCTCCTCTCTCTCTCTCTCTCTCTCTCTCTCTCTCTCTCTCTCTCTCCTCTCTCTCTCTCTTGTGTGTGTGATTGTGTGTGTGGTATTTTTTAAAATACATAGTCCCTAATCAGGGCAAGAGAGGATGGAAAAAGTATGTACATACTTACTCTGTTACCATTAAAAATGAATTATTCACTCATTCGTTTATTATTCATTCATTATCTCTCCAGAAAAAAAAAACAAAAAAAACATAGAGTGTCCGATGTATTGGCATGATTTCTGTGAGTTTGAAACAAAATGTCTTCCGAAGGCGTACAAAACAATGATCCTGGATATCTACCGTCAGAATGGTATTTTATGGATGTAAATAATGGCATAAATTAATAACTCGACACGAAAGAATTCTTCGTCGTGTATGTTATTTTGTGGATTTCTTTAATTATGTCCCCTGAAACGGTGATCTTTATGAATTTTAGTAAGAACAAAGAAGACAACAGCGTTCTTGCTAAGGAGGCAATTCAAAAGCATGGGGCGACAATCCTTTATGAATTTTAGTAGTTTTAAAGAAGGCAACAGTGTTTTTCATAGTCAGGGGAGGAAATTCTAGGCGTCGCGCATTAGCACAACATGAACCAAGGGATATATAGGCAAAATAAGATAAACGAACGGTAAATTGCATTTTTAAATATTTTTTCTTAACTTGCTTTTGAAAATAATGATTGATTGTGGATGTTCTCTGTTTGGCATAATAGACTATTGCTACCCTCATCCCCATACAAATGAAAAGGGAGTAAAAGAGGCTTTGTAAGTACATATTCCGCACACCCTGCATGTAAATGTCTCCCAGAGACAGCAGGCTATATACATGAGCATTAAGCCAGCAGTAGTCTTCAGGCTGTTGACAATATTTTAGTTTTTATTTTTCTTGTTTTTTATTGTTCCTTTATCTTTCTGATTGTGAGACTGTTGTTTTGTAGTTGTCCTTTTTGCGAAGGCGTTCCTTCTTGATTTGCTGATAGTCCCTAACCAGGGCAAGAGCCGGAGGAAAATGATTTATGCGAATGCTTATCTGTAACCCTTGGAGAATAAAGATCTCTCTCTTCTCCCGTTTTATTAAAATGTTTTGATTTGAATGACTTATTTTGTTATAGATTGTGGTGGATTGATGCTTTCAGTCGTTTACCTCATTATATTCTTATGTTGTTGTTTGTTCAAATCAAAATCTTTATTTGATTCTTTCTTCTTATTTCAATTTCTGAATGCGTGCCTTTAAAAAAAAACCTCCCTTATTAATGTATTGCTTTCTTATTTCTTGTCTGTTGTTTGCTACTTGGTATGGTTTCTTGCTCTTGGTATTTGGATCATTATTATTGTTGTTGTTTAGTTAGAGGTATTTTTTTTATCTTGATGTATCCCTGATAAGGGCGGGGACTGGATGTAAAAAAGCACACGGCTGCTTATTCATTATCCTCGAATAAAAGAACTTGCCTTGCCTTGCCTTGCCTTGCCTTGCCCCCCCCCCCCCCCCTCTCTCTCTCTCCTCTCTCTCTCTCTCTCTCTGTGTCTCTCTCTCTGTCTCTCGCTGTCTCTCTCTCTATCTCTCTCTCTCCACTCTCTGTCTCTCTCTCTCTCTATCTCTTTCTCTCTCACTCTCTGTCTGTCTCTCTGTCTGTCTGTCTGTCTGTCTGTCTGTTTGTCTGTCTGTCTGTCTGTCTGTCTGTGTTTGTCTCTCTCTCTCTCTCTCTCTCTCTCTCTCTCCTCTCTCTCTCTCTCTCTCTCTCTCTCTCTCTCTCTCTCTCTCTCTCAGTGGATTTCCTCCTGGGAAGAGCACACAGATGTAATTGAATATTGATTACTCTAAAAAGAAATAAACCGAAATTGGACAAAGCGAAAGAAAAACAAACACAAAAAAGAACAACATAAAACTGTAGCCAGTATTACACCAGCCAGTCATAAAATGCTGATGGTAACCAAAAAAAAAAAAACTAACAGAAAAAGAATGACCAGGTTTTAATTAAGACGTCTTAGTGTTTTTGTTAGCGTTCATGCAAAACCATTTCACACATGATGTAAAACTGGGGCGGGGCGTGAGATAGACAGAGAGGGGGGGGGGGGGGGGGGCAGAGAGAGAGAGAGACAGAGACAGACAGACAGACAGAGACAGAGATAGACAGAGAGAGAGAAAGAGAGAGAGAGAAAGAGAGAAAGAGAAAGATAAATTAAAACAAAGGATTGATTATTATTGATGGAAAGCTTGGAAGAGGTGATGAAAAACATTTTGAATAGATTGGCTAAAGATTTCGATCTGATAAATACAAAAAACGTTTGCGTTTTGAAATCGGATTGAGTGTATGAAGCAGTGAAAAATTAAAAAGGAAAAGACAGCTAGTAGAGAAAAAACAAAAGAAACAAAACAAAACCCTAAAATAAACAATTAAGCTTGTGGATCGGTGGTCTAGAGGTAACACACCTGCCTAGAAAGCGAAAAGTCCGGTCGGAGTGTGCGTTGGTTCGGATCCCGTTTTGAGCCTAAAACATTTCCCCTATCTATTAGACCATGAGTGGTGGTCTGGTGCCAGTCATGGGGATGAGACGATAAACCCAGGTCCCATGTGTCACACATCATTATTGAGCACACGTAAAAGAATCCACGGCAACATGAGGGTTGTTTTGGGTAAAAAAAAAATTATGTAGAAAAAACCCACTCTAATAGGGAAACAAATACAGTTGCAGACAGGAAAAAGAAAACAAAACAATAATGGGTGGCGCTGTACTTGTGGCTTTGCCCAGGGGAGAGCTGCCCGAATTTCACGCAGAGAAAATTAATTAATTAACTAATTAATTAAGGGGGCGTGATAGCTCAGTGGTCAGAGCGCTCACTTTCCCCAAGTTAAGCAGCGTCGAGCGTGGTTACCAGTTAGATGGGTGACCGTTTGTGTGCCTTCGCTTCAGTACAGTCCCCCCAGTTCCCCAGCTGTAAATGGGTACCTGCCCTCTTTAGGGTCAGGGAAGGTAAAGCAGCGAGGGAGAGGAGATGGGCGCCGCCATCAATATGCTGGCCCCTGGAGAAGCTGAGGTTTGTGATGCCTCGCTCCCCTAGGACCGCTTAGGGTATGGGACACCTTTACCTTAGATAAATAAATAAATTAATTAATTAATTAATATTTTGATAAATAAATAAACCCAAGATCAATCTAAACCAAACCACATACAAAACAGAACAAGCAAACAAAGAAAACCATAGGAAACAAAGAAGTGACTCCTTGGCATAATTATTCTAACATGAGCTTTGATCTGATGGACAAATTGTAAGTCCACCCTTATGTTTGACACATTTGGCTGCTTTGTTGTTATTCATACCCATGTTATTTTGTATTTCTATTATTTTGTCTGTATGACTTGAGTTTGTGTTACTGTCTTGAGTTTGCTATCATTGTGAGATTCTGTTTGGATGAAAATCCTCATTAGTAATTTATTTTAGTTTTCAACCAAGGTTGATATTTGTCTTTGATTGTTTGAGAAGACAATTATTTTCTTGACTTTTTAGGGCAGGAGAAAAAAAGTTGTGTGAACTTTTACCCTCAATAAAGATCATTTTGACTTGACTTGACTTGACTTGACTTGAC
>JASPKP010005338.1:2500-12500 GCA_030674155.1 Stramonita haemastoma | reverse complement strand
AGATATGTGGTAGAACCAGCTGAGATTTTCATCAATTGTTACTCCTAGTACTTTGTGGTGAGAGGTTTGTTCAATTGCTTCATTTTTTATGTAGATTTTAAACAGTTTATGTGATAAATTCTGTCGCTTTTGTCTGGTGGTGATAAGCATGCATTTAGTTTTTTGGGGATGAATAGACATGTGGTTTTGTTCTGTCCATTTGACAAGTTCGTCAGTGCTTTTTTGTAATATGGTTGCAAGATAGTCAATGTTGTTATGGCTCGTATGTATGGTTGTGTCATCAGCAAATAGTTCACATTTGGAATGGATATGTAAAGGGAGGTCATTTATGTATAATGAAAAGAGAATTGGTCCCAATATGGATCCCTGTGGTATTCCATAGTGAATGGTTTTTAGTTTGGAAGTTGATGTAGCTATTGAGACATACTGTTGCCTGTTTGTAAGATAGGAATCTAGTAGTTGTATGGTTTTTGTTGAAATGTTATACAGGTCTAGCTTTTTAAGGAGAAGTTTGTGGTCAATTGTATCAAATGCTTTTTTGAAATCAACAAATAATACTCCACAAAATTTATTGTCATTAATGTTTGATAGCCAATTGTCTACAAGACTGATTAGTGCTGTATGGCACGAGTGCTTTTGTCTAAATCCAGACTGATTAGGATGAAGTAAGTTATTTGTTTCAATATGATGGACTAAGTGTTTATTCATATGTTTTTCCAGGGGTTTTGAAAGGATAGGTATAATAGAGATTGGTCTATAGTTTGAAGGATCTGAGGTATCACCAGACTTGTAGATGGGGATCACTTTAGCACATTTGAAGGCATTGGGGAAATAGTTCTTATCAAGGCAGAGGTTTGTATATATATGTTAGTGTGTCTGTGATAACTGGAGCTGATAATTTTAATATATTGCTGTCTATTCCATCAAGACCACGCGTTTTTGATTGTTTGAGGTGAGTCAGATAGTTATAGACCTCTGAAACAGACATGAATGGTAGGTGAAGTTTTGAAGGTATAAGCTTTTCTTGGCAGTATTGTTTTAATTTATTGAGGTCATTGGATTCTGAGTTATCATTGCTGATTACGTTAGAAGAAACATTGATGAAGTGGTTGTTAAGTTTTTCAGCAGAGATGTCTTTGATTACATTTGATTTGGAAGATGATTGATTGTTAGTTATTTGATTTATTGCTCGCCATACTGTCTTTGAATTTTGTTTGGAAGATAGTAAGTCTTGGAAATATTTCTTTTTTTCCCGCCGTTTTTGTGAGATTATGGCATTTCTTAATTTTTTTGATTCCTCATAATATTTGTGTTCTTTTAGAAAATCTCTAAGATAACATGCTTCCTCTAGTTCCTTTGTGAGCCAAGGCGGCTTGGGGACGTGTTTGATTCTAATGGTTTTTAGTGGGGCATGTTTGTTATAGATTTCAGTGAATGTCTTTATCCAGAACTCAATAGCTAAGTCTGGATCAGTAATGTTGAATGTTTCCGAGAGTGTGGACTTGCATAGTTCTAGGAGAAAAAGCTGTTCATCAAATTTTGTGAATGAACGATAGGTTATAGTTTTGTGTCCAGGTTTGGGAATTTTTGTTCCTTTTTTTGACCATGTGGCACAGACTGGATAGTGATCACTGCAGTTATAGACAGGGACACATGTTTCTATGATGTTTTTAGGGTTAGATACGTAAATGTGATCAATTATTGTGCTTGAATTTGATGTGACTCTTGTGGGTGAATTGACTAATTGGTGAAGATTGAGTGAGTTCGTAATTTGGGTCCATTGATTGTGTACTTTTGCTAGGTCAATATTGAAGTCACCCAGTAAGATTACTTCCCTTGATTCTAATAGGACTTCATTCATCATGGAGTCAAATTTGTCTGTCCAATTTTTTCTTTCTGATGGATTTCTGTAACAAAACCCAATTACAATAGGGGATGTACCTTTTACAGAAACTTCAATCCAGATAGATTCTACTTCATGACATTCTAGATGGGGAAGATGTTTAAATGTTACTGATTCACTAATATAGATTAAGATCCCAGTTTCTTTGGAATGCTGTGGATCTCTTCGTAGGATTTTGTAACCTGGAATATATATGTCTGTGTCTGTTATATGTTTTGAAATTCTCGACTCAGAAAGACCCAGTATGTGAAATGGTTTGCCTTGATTTGTGATGAGTGTTGAAATATCTTCAATTTTATTTATTGCATGGTTTATGTTTAGGTGGCAGATGCGTAATCCATCCTTGGAGGGCCATGAAGTATGTCTTGAATACATCAGTTAGTTAGTTTAGTGAGAAATGTGATAGGTGTGCAAAATTTGGTGAAGATGAAGAATTAAAGTAGAAGAGTAATAATGGGGGGGGGGGGGGGAGTTGAGTGAGCACTTGGTTGGGTAGAGGATAAAATGGATTAAGAAGGAATAAATCAATAAACACTATACATACAACACACAATAATATATATATATATATAATAATAAATTTAACACATACAACACACAATAAAATATATATATAATAATTATATATATATATGTGTGTATATATTGATTCAGTTAATCCTGCCTAATCTAAGTGGAAAAAACACGTAAATATACCAAAACCAGCAATCTGAAGCACAAGTAGGGTGATACAATTATAAAGAAGAAGAGAGGTTAAGAAAATGAAAAAAATATGTATGAAGATAGCAAAAACAATACTAAATCACCTTGAACAGTCAATGCAACAAAATGTGGAAGAATAATAAAATAAGAACACACCTTGAACAGTCAAGACAATAAGATGTGGAAGAATTATAAAATAAGAACACCATAACAGAAGCAATAGTCACAGCCAGATTACAATCCTGATGCACAATCGGCGCAGTTCATGAAGACTAAAAGTGTTGGCACACAATAAGCACAGATCCTGGAATCAAATCTTTTCTGAATGGAGTATGATCTGGCACTGATCAGTCACTGTGTGTGCTGCACTTTCAGAGCACTGCATCAGGTGGGCACAAGTCCAGCACAGAATAACTGATATAGTATATCAGTATCAGTCTAACACCAGGTAAACGAATCAAGATCATGGGGCGTGGAGCACGGGAAACAGTCTTCGTAATCTTGTGGTGTTGTTGTTTTGCTCGTATGTTCATGTGTATTCATACATTTTGTTCATTCACAATAAAGCAATTAAATGAGGACAAATAATAAAATAGGAACACACCATGAACAGTCAAGGCAATAAAATGTGGAAGAATAATGAAATAAGAACACCTGTAAGCAGCAACAGGAACAATAGTCAAAGCCAGATTACTAATCCTGTTGCACAAGTTCACAAGGATTAAAATGTTGACATACAATAAGTACAGATCCTGGACATTTTAGCCAAAACTTTTCTGGATGAAGTATGAGAGAGAGAGAGAGAGAGAGAGAAGAGAGAGAGAGAGAGAGAGAGAGAGAGAGAGAGAGAGAGAGAGAGGAGAGAGAGAGAGAGAGAGAGAGGTAGGTCAAAGTCATTTTTTTATTTCCACTTTCAGAGTTAGAGCTCTAGATCTAGATGAGAAGAGAGGTGAAAGCAAATATCAGTCATGCCCCTTCCCCCTCCCCATGAGGGAGGGAGGGAGGGAGGAAGGAAAGAAAGGGAGGAAGGAAGGAAAGAAAGAGAGAGAGAGAGAGAGAGAGAGAGAGAGAGAGAGAGAGAGAGAGAGAGAGAGAGAGAGATATTTTCTGTTAAAGAGAGATCTAGATCTAGATGAGAAGAGGTGAAATCCAATATATATCAGTCTTTTTCCTCCCATGCAGTGAGAGAGAGGGGGGGGGGAGAGAGGGGGGGGAGAGAGAGAGAGAGAGGGGGGGGAGAGAGAGAGAGGAGGGGGGGGGAGAGAGAGAGAGAGGAGGGGGGGGGGGGGGTCAAAGTCATTTTCGATATCCAGCCGATAGTCTACCCTATGCCATCATTATTGTTGCCAAGCACAGGCTACTTGTCTAGCCAGATCTGAAAAACCGCCTTGAAAACTCGTAGGTCTATCAGCTTTGAACCCTGCTGGGTCGCAGCTCCTTCCACCAAACACCACTAACGATCTCTGTCACAATGACGTCACTTGTTTCAGGAGTCACGGCTCCTTTGAAAAATGACGTAATGACGTAAATGAGTAGGGAAATGACGTCAGACCAGCCGCTTTGTGATGGTTGTGACGACTGTAGGCGCTAATCAGTGCATCCTGCTGTCCCTGGGGTATCAACGTAATGACCAACGCATGTAGCGCTATTTTGAAACTATACAAAAACTATACAAACGGCAGTTGCAGGGGCGCACTGTTTGTTCAAATATACGCTATCCACAGTTTTTTTGCGTCCGTTAGGGCGCACTGGTCACATTATTTTGCGGCAAAGTTGAAAAAAATGCGGGAATCCCGCAAGGGCGCACCCTAGAATCAACACTGTATATATATATATATATATATATATATATATATATATATATATTATATATATATATATATATATATATATATATACACACATATGCAGAAGATAAAATATGCACATAAAACTAAAGATCCCATAATTCATATCAGCATTCAGTAGGTTATGGAAACACAAACATACCCAGCATGCAACCTACACAATGAATTAAGCTGTTCTGAAGTCAGAATGTGTCGGCTGAGGCCAGCAGGCAGACCTCCTGTAAAGTCGCAAGCACAGGAGAAGATGAGGCACACAGAGAGTGAGAGACAGATTTTTAACACGCTATTAATCTGCAATAGAAAAGCTATTCAATATTTTTTTTTTTAAAGATTGAAAATCAGAGATCTATGAAAAGCTATTACAAACTCCAGGAAGTGACAAACTGAGAAATTGATGAAGTTTGCTTCGTAACAGGCGGTGAGGAAGAGGGGTTGATGTCTTTAAATGGCTTTTTACAGCAAAAAGAAACATTTTTTATGCCTTACCACTTCTGAGCGAGGTAGAAGAAAGCTTAAAAGTTCTTTAGTCAATAACAATCTCTATATTGACAACCTGATCCCCACTGCCTAAAATCAGCCCTAGCGGAAAAGAAGAAGAAGATTTTTTTAAAAAGAAAGAAAAAAAAGACAATGACGACGAAGAAAATAAAGATGAAAAAGAAGTTAAAAAAAGAAAAGAAAAGGAGACAAAAACACCTGTGCACCTGTATCTCAGATTCCAGATCCTCCTTCTTCAGGTATTTCCTGACCAGGGAGTAGATCTGTGCTTTGGTCAGGATACGTCCCCCTGTCTGCTCCTCAAAGTCTTCGTACGACCCAAACTGCCGGATGGCCTCCTCCATGATGTGAATGGCCTGTCAACACAGAGTCACACTCCCTCCTTCAGGTGAGACCTCACAGGGTGACACTGAATATCCGACATTACATGCTTCATGGGGTGGGTGAGGGGGTGGGGGATAGCCTAGTGGTGAGAGCTTGAGCTCATGATCTGACAGTGCGGGTTCAACCCACCACCTCAGTTTTAGGAGATTATTCCCCCTGGAATTCAGACAGGTACTGCCTCCACTCCTCTGAAAGTCCTGTGGAAGAGACTATAAAGCAGGGTCCCATGTACACACCAATGCACAACATCTTGTGTACATGTTAAAAGCTTTTTGGAAGTGCAGGCCATTGTGTACTGGTAGGAATGGATGTTAAAATTTTAAAAACACATGCTGAGTGGTATCCTATTCAGACCTAGACAGCATGATTGTAACTTAACATAATTTGTATCAGATTGTCTTTTCACTGGAAAAATAAAAACACAATAAAAAAAAAAGGCCATCAGATTTTGTGTGAAGGAATGATTGAAACAATGTACTTTGCATCAGACTATCTACTCACTGGCCCTAAAAACTGATCAAGTCACTGACAGACGGACAGGGACAAGGAGACTCACAATGTGGATGTATCTGTCAGAGGGCGTGTTGAAACGCTCCATGGTCTCTTCATCGGCGGGACAGCGATACACAAAGTGAGGGTTGTAGTTAAAGTTGGCTCGCATGAACCGTTCTCGCTCTGCCTTTTCATTCTCCGGCTTGATGGCAACCAGTAAAGGAAGCTTTCGCCGGCGTTCGTGCGGCGTGCCGCAACCAGATTGGGAATGACCCCAGAGGCGCGGAGAGAGGGCATGGAGAGTTCATCGATGCGAGAGGTCACATCCGGCAGGCTGGGGCTCCTCTTGTCATGGTTCTTTCCCCTCCCTGACACCGATCCCATGGAGTTCGGAGAAGAGCTCATGTTTCCACACGACATGGACGACAGCGATTTGCGCTTCTTCAGCAGCTTCTTCTTCCCTCGCCGCTTTATACATCGCCTCTGTGGGTGCGGAGTCCTCCATGGGGGAGGTGACGGGGTGGGGGTGGGGGGGACCTTGCTGTCCATCAGACACTGCAGGGGCAGCATGGGGTCATGCCTCCACAGGCTGGTGGGGTGGCTCTGGGGGGTGCGGGGGATGTCCGCCTTGCGGGCACTGCTGTAGACACTGGGCACCGCCTGCGACTGGACACACACGTCAGCCATGGTGCCACACTGCAGAAGAGGCCCTGCAATTCTGCTCCTGGTTGACTCAGTGTTCACAGCACACCGTGGACCCTCCTTGCATCGCCAGACTGGTCAGTGCACGTCAGCGCCCTCCCCCTTCCATTGCGGACAGACACAGCGCTTCCCCACAGCACACAGCGGGGGATTGCAGATCAGTCTGACGACAATGACGATGACAGAGGTTGTGGCCGCGAGCACCAAACCCCCCGCTACAGCTGGCTGTGAGAGGCGAGGTGGTGGTGGTGTAGCGGATTGAGCTGTGTGAACATGGTGACCCCTCCTGTCAGCTCCCTTCTCTTAGGCCTGTGGGATCACGGCCCTGAACAGTGAGTGGTCAGAGAATTAGGTACTGTGTGATGACATGGACATTGTGTGATGATATGGACATTGTGTGTGATGGACATTTGTGATGGACATTGTGTGATGGACATTGTGTGATGATATGGACATTGTGTGATGAATGGACATTGTGTGATGATATGGACATTGTGTGATGGACATTGTGTGATGATATGGACATTGTGTGATGATATGGACATTGTGTGATGATATGGACATTGTGTGATGATATGGACATTGGTGATGATATGGACTTGTGTGATGACATGGAATTGGTGATGATATGGACATTGTGTGATGGACATTGTGTGTGATATGGACATTGTGTGATGACATGGACACTGTGTGATGATATGGACATTGTGTGATGACATGGACATTGTGTGATGATATGGACATTGTGTGATGGACATTGTGTGATGATATGGACATTGTGTGATGACATGGACCTGTGTGATGATATGGACATTGTGTGATGATATGGACATTGTGTGATGACATGGACATTGTGTGATGATATGACATTGTGTGATGGACATGTGTGATGATATGGACTTGTGGATGATATGGACATTGTGTGATGATATGGACATGTGTGATGATATGGACATTGTGTGATGGACATTGTGTGATGATATGGACATTGTGTGATGATATGGACATTGTGTGATGATATGGACATTGTGTGATGATATGGACATTGTGTGATGGACATTGTGTGATGATATGGACATTGTGTGATGATATGGACATTGTGTGATGATATGGACATTGTGTGATGATATGGACATTGTGTGATGGACTTTGGTGATATAGGACATTGTGTGATGATATGGACATTGTGTGATGATTGGACATTGTGTGATGACATGGACATTGTGTGATGATATGACATTGTGTGATGACATGGACATTGTGTGATGATATGGACATTGTGTGATGATATGGACAGTGTGTGATGATATGGACAGTGTGTGATGATATGGACAGTGTGTGATGATATGGACATTGTGTGATGATATGGACAGTGTGTGATGATATGGACAGTGGTGATGAAGGACATTGTGTGTGATATGGACAGTGTGTGATGATTGGACATTGTGTGATGACATGGACATTGTGTATGATATGGACATTGTGTGATGACATTGTGTGATGACATGGGCATTGTGTGATGACATGGACATTGTGTGATGATATGGACATTGTCTGATGATATGGACACTGTGTGATGATATGGACATTTGTGTGATGACATGGACATTGTGTGATAATATGGACATTGTGTGGTGATATGGACACTGTGTGGATGATATGGACATTGTGTGATGACATGGACACTGTGTGATAATATGGACATTGTGTGATGATATGGACATTGTGTGATGATATGGACATTGTGTGATGATATGGACATTGTGCGATGGACATGTATGATGTATGGACATTGTGTGATGATATGGACATTGTGTGATGATTGGACATTGTGTGATGGACATTGTGTGATGATATGGACATTGTGTGATGATATGGACATTGTGTGATGGACATTGTGTGATGATATGGACATTGTGTGATGATATGGACATTGTGTGATGGACATTGTGTGATGATATGGACATTGTGTGATGATATGGACATTGTGTGATGATGTGGACATTTTGTGATGACATGGACATTGTGTGATGATATGGACATTGTGTGATGATGTGGACATTTTGTGATGACAGGACATTGTGATGAATGGACATTGTGTGATGGACATTGTGTTGATGATATGGACATTGTGTGATGATATGGACATTGTGTGATGATATGGACACTGTGTGATGACATGGACATTGTGTGATGATATGGACATTGTGTGATGATATGGACATTGTGTGACGGACATTTGTGTGATGGACATTGTGTGATGATATGGACATATGTGATGATATGGACATTGTGTGATGAATGGACATTGTGTGATGGACATTGTGTGATGATATGGACATTGTGTGATGATATGGACATTGTGTGATGACATGGACATTGTGTGATGAATGGACATTGTGTGATGGAATGTGTGATGATATGGACTTGTGTGATAGGACATTGTGTGATGATATGGACATTGTGTGATGATATGGACATGTGTGATGATATGGACATTGTGTGATGACATGGACACTGTGTGATGAAATGGACATTGTGTGATGATATGGACACTGTGTGATGACATGGACATTGTGTGATGATATGGACATTGTGTGATGACATGGACACTGTGTGATATAGGACATTGTGTGATGATATGGACATTGTGTGATGACATGGACATTGTGTGATGACATGGACATTGTGTGATGATATGGACATTGTGTGATGATATGGACATTGTGTTATGATATGGACATTGTGTGATGATATGGGCATTGTGTGATGAGTGGACATTGTGTGATGATATGGACATTGTGTGATGATGTGGGCATTGTGTGATGACATGGACATTGTGTGATGACATGGACATTGTGTGATGATATGGGCATTGTGTGATGACATGGACTTTGTGTAATAATATGGACATTGTGCCCATAATGTGGATGTTGTGTGATGATATGAACATTGTGTGATAATATGGACATCACAATTTTTAAAACACTGTGTGATAATACAGACATCACATCCTCTAGATACTGTGTGATGATATGGACATGACACCTTTTAGATATTGTGTGATGACATGGACATGACACCTTTTAGATATTGTAAAGTTACCCTACGATTCATTGAAGGCTAACATTTAAAAAACAAGAACAATAAACAAAAATCCTCACAAATATATTCTATTTTTAATCTATATTTCATAACTACTGCAAGAACAAAGTAAAGCATGGTCAAAGGATCAGCTGGGATTTTCTTGTTCCTTGGCTAGAGCTCCTTGGTTCAACAATTGTGAATTTTTGCATATACAACCACCCCCCTCCACCCCCCCCCCCCCCCCCACACACACACACACACACCACCACCACCACCTAGATATTTAGGTAGCCCATTCTGACTTTGGGAATGGATCAGTAAAGCCAAAAATCATGAATAATTTTCCCACTTACCAAAGCAATACACCAACAATTGTTTAACTCAC
>JASPKP010005337.1:0-15000 GCA_030674155.1 Stramonita haemastoma | reverse complement strand
AAGGGGGGAAAAGGGGGGGAAAAAAAGAAAAGGAAAAAAAAAAGGAAAAAGGGGGAAAGGGAGGGGAAAAAAAGGGGGGGAAAGAAAAAGAGAAAAAAAGGAAAAAAAAAAAAAGGGAAAAAAAAAAGGGGGGAAAAAAAAAAGGAAAAAAGGGGAAAAAAAAAGGGGGGGAAAAAAAAGGGGGGGGGAAAAAAAGAAAAAAAAAAAAAAACGGGAAGGGAAAAAGGGGGAAGGGGGGAAAAAATTTTGGGGGATAGAGTGTGAGGGCGAGGAGGAATGGGGGGAAAAAGAGAAGGGGGGGAGGGGGGAAAAAAAAAAAAAAGGGAAAAAAAAGGGGAAACAAGGAAGAAGGAACAAGAAAAGGGGAAGAGAGGGAACAAAAAAAAAGAAGAAAGAAAAAAGGGGGGGAAATAAAAAGGAGGGGGGGGGGGGGAGAAGAAAAAGGAAAAAAAAAAGGAAAAAGGAGGGGGAAAAAAAAGGGGAAGGGAAAGGGAAGAAAGGGGAGGGGAAAGAAAAAGGGAGGGGGGGGGGAAAGAGAAAGGGGAAGAGAGGGAGAGAAGGGGAGGAAGGGAGGGGGGAGAAATAAAACAAAAGGGGAAAAGGGGGAAAGGGGAAGGGGGAGGAAAAAAAGGGGAAAACATAAAGGGAGAGGGGGAAAAAGAAAAGGAAAAAAGGAAAAGGGGAAAAAAAAAGGGGAGGAGAAAGGGGAGGGGGAGAGGAAAAGGAAAAATGAAGGGGAAAAAGAGGGGAAAAGGGGAAAGGAAAGAAGGGGAGAGGGGGAAAAGGGGAGAAAGGGAGAAAAAAAGGAAAAAAAGGAGGGGGGGAGAAAAGAGAAAAAGAAAGAAAGAACGAGACAAGAGATGGGGAGTGACGAGAAAATATGATAGAAGAGAGGGAAAAGATGAGAAGAGAAGACGGGAGAAGAGACGTTAGAGGAGAGGAAGAAAGAGCCGAGCGCGAGTCGAGGAGAGGAGAGTGAGTGAGAGCACGAGAGGAAGAGGAGAGGAAGGAAAAAGGGAGAAGAGAGAATGTGAGAGAGAGAGAGGAGGAAAGTAAAGAGAAAGAAAGAAAGACGAGAGGAGACGAGAGAGCGGAGATCCAAAGATGAGAGAGGAGTATGTAGAGGAGGACGAGAGAGAGAGGCGGAGAGAGCTCGACGAGACGACGGAGGAAGGAGGGCGAGAGACGGCAGAGAGAGGAGATGAAGACGAGATGAGACGCGAGCGAGGCAGATTGGAGAGGAGAAAGGAGCGAGGAGAATGGTGTAGAGGAGGAAGAGGAGATAGCGAGATGGGAGAATTGTGGAAGAGGGAGGATGACCCCGAGGAGATAGACGAGAGTAGCGAGGAGGAGAGAGGGAGAGCCGAAGAGAGGAGGACGAGAGGAGCTCAGGGAGAAGGAAGAGAAGAAGATGCGAGAAGGAGATGAGGGAGAGACAGGAGAGAGGATCGAGGAGAAAGAGAGAGAGCAGAGACCGAGAGGAGAGAGACGAGACGGTGGGAGAGAGAGCGAGACTCGCCACGAGAGCAGAGCGATGAGACCTCGTGGTGAGACGGAACGGAAGAGGGAGGAAGGAGGGGAGGATGGGAGCTGCAGGATGTGGAGTAGAGGGCGTGGACGGGAGAGGAGGCGGACAGGAGAGAGGAGAGGAGAGCGGAGGATGACACACTGACGATCGAATAGAGTGAGCACGGGGCTGAGAGGAGTAGAGGAGAGCGTGGTAATCAGCGCTCGGACCGCCCCCCGTGCCTCCGCGCTCTGCGTCGACGATCCAACGCAGGAGGGCGAGGTAGAGCGAGGCGAAATGTGTCGAAGACGAGACGAAGAGAGGTGAGAGAGGAGCGGGAGGGAGGGTGCAGAGTGCGGGAGAGGAGGGATGAATAGAGGAGTGAGATGAGCGAGGAGGTGAGAGAGACCGGCCGGGGAGGGGAGTGGGCGACGTGGGCATTGGAACTCCGGACGAGAGGATGGAGAGACGGAAGAGGGCGAAGGTTTGGGACGAGAGATGGCGGCAGATGGCATTGAGAGAGGAGCTGAGCGAGTGAGGGAGAGGAGAGAGGAGGGGAGAGAAGGTCGATAGAGAGAGGAGGAGAGGCGCGTGAAGGGAGATCCGAGATGAGGAGTATTGGCGGGGAGGTTCAGAAAGAGACCTGGGAGAGCGGGCGAGGAGTAGGAGGATAGAGAGGAGGAGAGGAGGAGAGGACACCGAGAGAGTGAGGGACGAGATGTTGATATGACGAGAGGAGCGTAGCGATTATGAGGCATTGTATACTGCATTGGAGAAAATTTATATATATATCATATAATATATATTATCATATAATCTCCATAAAATATCATATATATCGTATATATAATGTGGCATATGTTTTGTGTGTCTATGGTTAGTGTGTGCTGTTCCTCTGTCGTACTTGTGTGTCGGTGGCTGTGGTGTGTATCGTTGTGTGTGCTGTGTCTGTGTGTGTTTGTTGTGTTTTCTGATTTTGTTAACTTTTGTCAGGGTGTGTGTGTTGTCTTTGTTAATTGACGACGGAGATCTGATGGGGGTCACCAGAAGGTGTTGGATGTTCTATAGGGGGGAGTCGTGTTGGAAAGGGGGGGGGTGGCAGGCAGCAGAGGTGCTTGTTGCTTGCTTGGTCCAGGAAGGACTCCCTCCTCCCTCAGTGACCAGGGTTACGGGTATTGCCAGAGTGTACACCATCCCGTTTTCAGCGCTGGAAAAGATTGAAACTTCCCTTCCCCTCCGCCCCTCCCTTTCCCTCCCTCCCTCCCTCCCTTCACAGGCCAGGGCAATGTACGCTACCAGGAAATGTTCAGGGCATCTGTGTCAGGGTTTAGGGCCCGCTGGGATTTTCTCTTAGCTTAAGTTTTTTCGTATATATATATATATCTATTCATATATCATCAGTATATATATTATATTATATATATATATATTATATATAATCTATATATATATATATACTATGTATTATATATATATATTATATAGATTATAGATATACTATATATATATAAATATATATCTATATATCATATGGACACACACAAGCCACACACCACTAAACCCCACACACACGTATGGAGTACGCACGCGGCCCATACATGCACACAAAAGAAGAACATGAACACGTGTAGCGAGGAGAGGACAGCTAGCCTAGAAACAAAACATTGAATTCTATCTCTTATATTCCTCAAATTTTGGGGGACAGACCATATATAAATATACATGCATACATATAATTAATATATATATAGGTAAAAAAGGGATAGCATACATATATATCTATTTATATGTCTTTAATATTGTATATATGTCGTGAGTGTGTCTATAAATATATAGTATTATTTAGTGTTTATATATATTATATATGTATACATGATATTATACACATTTTATATAAATAATTATATGAATTGATACCAAATTACATAGTATTAAAGGTAAACGGTAGAGGAGAGTTCCCATAAATCCTGGTGCGATCCTATGCCAGAGACCTCACGCTTTCTCCAGGGAGTAGAATATGTGAGGCGGCGCCTATCGCCTCTCCGTTCACTGGCTTTACCTCCCCTGATCCTATAATTAACATAAAGAAATAATATGCACAAAACCAAATACAAGTAGCCATCTGTCGGCTGCTTTGCCTGCCTGCCTGCCTTGCCTACCTTGCCTGGCCTGCACTGCTGCCTGTCTGACTGTTTCTCTCTCTCTGTCGTCTCTCTCTCTCTCTCTCTCTCTCTCTCTCTCTCTCTCTCCTCTCTCTCTCTCTCTCTCTCTCTCTCTCTCTCTCTGTGTGTATATATAGAGTTTCTTTTTTCTTTTCTCAGCATGAAAGCAAAAAACTGACCTTTTGATTTAAGCCGATTAATTCTTCTTTCTTCGTCGAGCGGCTCAGACAGCGACTCTCAGAGGCCCTGACACAATGCGCCGTTTGAGCTGAAGAGGCCCTCCCCTCCAGGGGGTCCACAGCGCTTGTTCCTCATCGGCAGCGTCAGTCAGTAGGGCCAGAATATTATTGGCCTCGGGGTTTTGGTGTTTGTAAAATTTGTGTTGGACACGTCTGGCAAGGAAAGAACCAGTGTTTCCACTGTCATGGGAGAAGTGCCACGGGTGCACGCCCTCAGAATCTCCAAAAGTGGGACTTTGAGTGAAAAATGTGAAGTTCTGAGTCTGCAGTGTCCAGTCCTCAGCCTCATTGACTGTTACTTGGTCTTCTCTGGGGGCAGGACTGGTAGTAGTCAACCTTACTTGTTGAAAAATTCGGGTGCTGCTGAAGCCATCTTCTCTTTTTGCTTTTTCCTTCACAATTGTTCACAACCGCTCAATAAGCCTGATATCAAACTTCTTTGAGCAAGATTGTTGTCGGGGGGAACAAAGGAATCCAGCTGGTTTTTACTGTTACTTTCGGATGGTTTGACGTTTAGCACTGACGCCGCAACCACCGCCCGTCACAAGACATAAAACTCTTACGTGTATTGTATACCTCTTCCAGGTCACGAACGCAGATTTCTTCCGCGTGTGAAATTTCGATTTGCTCTTCCCTCTCGGGAGGAGCACGTCGCCCCACGAGCAGCGGCCACCCATTATTTTTTGCTTCTTCCTTGTCTGCAGAACTGTATTTGTTTTTCACTATCAGACGGGAGTGGCTTTTTCCCCACAGAATGTTTAAACAGGGAACAAACTCCCTTGTTGCTGTGGGTTTTTTTTCGTGAATCCAAGATAATCCTGTGTCACACTCGGAATATCGGTTTATCGTCTCATCGAGAAAAGACTAGTACTCCCGGTCACCATCAGCGCCCCAATCTTGAATGATCTTCCCTCATATTCACTCATCTGTCTGCCGCTGCGATTTTCCTCCCTCAACAGCGTCCCCTGCAGGATGGCTTGGTAAGAGGGTTGTGAGACAGATTGTGAACGTGACCAAACCACACCAGTTAAGCAAACTACAGTATTAGTTGAAAGACCAGGATTTAATTTACGCAAAAACTTTTTCCATCCAAATTTCCAAGAATCGTCATAAGCCAAAGTCTCGTACAGGTTGTTTAAAGATTTTTTTTCTCTGAAATGGAGTTTTCATTCTGGTCAATTCCATAAAAAATCTATTCTGTTATCATAATTTCTAACTATGCTGTAGGATTAGTAAGACGTTTCCGGCAATGGAGACAGTTTTTAGTTTTCTAGATCATGGACATAGAGTTAAGTGTTAAATTTATTGTGATCATTTTTGCACAGGTCCCGTTTACGATTACTATTAGGGAAGAGAAGTAAGTCGCCATTTAAAGCGGAATAAAGCTTTAAAACACAACAACCAAAGACGCAAATTATGTGTTTTAACAACACCTTTTATCCCAACTCAAGTTCAGTTGCTCATGTCATAAAATTGGACGCCACTTAATCCCTTTCCAGTTTACCCAGAGAGGATTATCTGAACAAAGGAAACAGATAAACAAATGATAACACAAAAAAACCCCCACCCTACCCAAACAACCACCCAATATCTAACCTAACCAACACCAACCCAACCCACTCAACCCATCAACCAGCACCCAACCAACCAAACCAAACCATACCCACCAATCCACCCAATCCACCCAAACCACCTCCCCGGTTGAACCCACTCAAACCCGCTCAACCCAAACCACAGAGTTCGTCCGCCGTATCAAATATTAACCCAAATAACGCAAAAACCTCTCATCTCATTATGAGAATACTACTAGAAAAACATCTGCCCTGTTAGGGTCTAGTCGCCTTTCCCACTTCACTCCAGGTTCAAAATGGAATCGGCAAAATCATTTCAGGTCTATTCTGTCTGTCTGTCTGTCTGGTCTGTCTCCCCATCTGTCGTCTGTGTGAGTGGAGTGGTGGTATCGTCTGTAACCAAAGGCCCTAAGAGTGTGGCTGCAGGGTACTGAAGTGGGGGCTGATGGTGAGGGTCCAGGTTACACATGGCGGTCGACAAGAGGGGATTGGTATGACCGTTAGGGGTTGTTTTCTTGCTCTGCCCTCCGGTCTCCGTCTCTCTGGCTAAACCTTACGGCATGGTAGATCTGTTTCGCCATATTGGATGGAAAAGAGGCTGAATGGGGGGGGACATGTTGTAATCTTTGTTGCATTATGATGCTTGTATGCTGCTGTAGGTACTTGCTTAGGGATTGTTTTTAAAAATCTATACTCAACTACTAGAATAGAGGTACACTGGTATTTGGAGAGTGTTGGCAAAGGATAATTATCGATCTCAAATGGAGGGCAAGGGTGGGGAGTTGTTTCTTTGTTTATTATGAGATTGTTGGAAGAGTTATATTGTTAGCCCAAACTGAAGTTGTTCGGTTATTATGTAAAAAACCCTTTTTTGGCCAAAAGCCAAGGAGAGAGCCATCAATGCGTGCTGACGAAATGCCCATGTGGTTCTCAAGCCAAAGCGAGATTCTGAGGGATTCTTGCATATCCCAAACAAAAGCTGTTTATGTTGGAGGGATTGTGGGTGTCTCCTCTTTTTTTCTCTGTTCAAACCGATCTTCTTCCTCATCCACTGTTTGTGTACCACGGCCTAGTGGGTAGAGTGTCGTTTTTCCTGATTTAACGATACCTGATGGGTTAACCTTCGGGATTCCAGTCTCCTCTGAAGTGGTTGTACTTGTTCGAGGAGATTTCCCTGGCCTGTAGTAAGTTTTGTGGGGCGAAAACAGCACAGTGGGGTCAGAGGGCACTCGTTCTCCCCAAGCTAAGGTTAAGCAGCGTTGTAGTTGGTTGCCAAAGTGGATGGAGTGACCATTTGCGCGCCTTGCCTTGAGTACACGCTCCTCGGTTTACCCAAGTCCTGTAAATGGGGTACCTGCCCTCTTTTTAGGGTCAGGGGAGAAGGCAAAGAGGGTAGGGGAGAGAGAGAAAGCAGGAACACTAAGCGCTAGCGCGCCACACAATATTATTTTTTCTTTTTTCCCTGTCTGATTTTTATTTGACTTTGGTGGGTTCGTGGAGAAGAAATTTTGGCAAAAAGTAAATGAAATGAAATGAGATCCGGTCCAGGGTGATAAAAATCTCCTTCAAACACATAACTAAGATCCTCTGGACCAAGGGACCCATCCAACAAAGAAAGAACACTTTGGCAACATTCTGTGATAGTGGTAGATAAACAAACAGCCACTGAGGTTGTAGTGCACGCTAACTCCGCATTATTTCTTTGTCGGAGACTCGACAAACAGCATTCCAATAACGTCTTCAACAGAACATGTCTATCAACACTGAAACATAATTATGTAAAACTTCCACACACCAACCCCCACCACACACCACACACACAACACACCCCCACACACCACACCCACATACATACATACATACATACATACCAAAAACCTTACATCCTACTGCCTTACATGCATACATGCATACATACAGACATTACATACATACCTACATACATACATACATACACACATCATGATATATACATTATTACATCTCCAGAGGAGAGAGAGAGAAGAGGAGAGAGAGGAGTGAGAGGAGGAGGAGAGAGGAGAGAAGAGCTAGAAGAGGGCGAGAGGACGAGGAGATTAGGAGAGGAGAGAGCGGAGTGAGAGAAGAAGAGAAGAGAGAGAGAGAGAGAGAGTAGAGGAGCGGCGAAGAGGGGGAGGGAGCGAGGCGAGATAGAAGAGGAGGAGAAGCGAGAGAGAGAGCGAGAGAGAGAGAGAGGGAGAGAGCGGAAGGAGGGGGAGAGAAGAGGAGAAGAGGGGAGGAGAGACGAGAGAGAGGAGAGAGTTGGTAGAGAAGCGAGTAGCAAACACTTGGATAATCTTATCCCCAAACTTTTGGACGGCAAGAGCCACCTCTTTTTCAAGGGGTCTTCACTAGAGGTCCATATATATCTATATATCAATATGTGTGTATCTATTATACTATATAATTATATAGATATTATATATAGAGAGAGGATGAGCGGGACTGACAGACAGGGACAGACAACACGACAGGGAACAGACACACACCCACACCACCCACCACACACACACACACACACACAACACACCACCCACCAGACAGACCTCCAGACACACCGACAGGACTATCAGACAGGACAAGGGGACAAACCGGATAAGACGTGCATATAGGAGCAGTCAGATAGAGAAAAAAAAATCAAAACATAGCTGAGGCCAATATTCTTGAGACGATTGACACCGACACAAAAGCCAGTTCAGTCACAGGCACACTCTCTCTCTGAATCAACATCCCTCACGTCAAGTTCATGTCATGTACAGAGTCTGCACTGTATTGCACTGTACTGCACTTGCACTCCGCTTACCTTTCCACACACCATCACCAGTCCCGACAGATACAGCCATTGCAGGTGGTTGACACAATGAAGCCAAACAGCCAACATCCAGACGTGGAGGACTCAGACACAAACCTGGATTGAAACGCTTTTCTCTCCCCCTTTCTCTCTTTCTCCTCTCCCTCCCCGCCACTGGAAGACAGGACTGAGAAGCTAGGAGGGGGGTAGAGGTGGGGAGGATGGGCACGGGGCAGACAGACTCAAAGGACTGGAGTGACTCACAGGTACATGGAGCCGTTCCGCTCGGACTGGAAAGGAATTTGTGAGATGGGCAGTCCTGTCGTCCTCTGGTCCTGCCCTACACCCCCTCTCTCCACCCCCCCCTATCTCCTTCTCCCTGCTGTTAAACTGCTAAAACTGGTGGCTGGGATGGCATCATCAGCAGTGGTCGGTTTGGTCTAGTAACGGCGCCTCCTAGAAAAGCCCAAAAGTTCCGGGTCAGGATTGTAGCTTGTGGTTCACAGTCCCGTTTTTTAGGCCCGAAATGTTTGCCCCCATTCTTAATCCATGGGCGTGGTGGTATAGGGTTGTCAGACTTTCGGATTGAAGGGCCGATAATACCGAGATCCCATGTGTTACACATAAGTATTTAGCCGATGAAAATAACAGATATATGCATTGTTTGAAATCAGGGCATGCCTTTGAATTCACAAATGTAGCCTGAATTCCGGACGTGCATTATTGAATTCAGGTATGATTTTGAATTTCCGGGGGACATACATTATTTACAATCAGGACCCTACTTTTGAAATCAGGCATTGCATTTTGATGTCAGCATGCCTTTTGAATTCAGGACCTGTAATTTGACTTCAGACAAGCAGTTTGAATTTCAGAGGGCCGTGCATTTTGAGCACACGAAGCTTACCGTAGTATCTGCCAATTCTTGAATCTTGTCCCTGCGTGATTAGCCGTGTAAGTCTTTTCTCTCTTCTAACGAGCTCATGCCCACTTGGTTTCTTGATCGGCCGGGGTCATCCCACTAAGTTTTCTGCATCATTAATGGTCGGGCCTTCAGCACTCTTTAGGCAGTCTATTTTACTTAGCAGGTGGTTTTCTGTGCAAAGCTTGTTGCAAAGATATGAGGCAGCCCCACCAATCCACATTCCAGGGACCAGAATGACAGGGACTGTGTTGGACAATTTTATACTCTTCCTAACAGGGTTGGAAATGGTGAGCGTTGAAACAAGTCTCATGCCACTGAATTTTTACTCTCCAGCGAGAAGCGTGGACAAAAGACTGTTCTGGGGGGGGAAAGGGTAGTAAGTTTACGTGCCTCTCATCGGCCCCTGACCATCTGAAACGGATATTGTCTGAGACGTCGTTGATGCTAACGCAAAATGACGGATATTAAGGGGTACCGGTATCTTCCTCGAGCCATCAGCAAACCTTTAACCCAAACCTCTCTTCATCTCCAGTCTCCCGTGGTCGTTATCCTGGTTCACCATTCCTGGGAACTTGGCGCTCCTCGCTGATCCCTTTACCACACTATTCTCAGTGCCTGATGAAGCGCCAAATCCCCAATTTCAGGCATGCCCACTCTGTGAATGTGGGGGTGTGTGTATGGACAGAACATATGAAAGGCTTTTGTGTGTGTAGACAAGACAGAAGGGCTGGAGGAAACTGGTTCCGGTATTAGACAGGGACAGTGAGGAGAGGGGGGGGACAGGCACGCACAAGTGGAGATTCGGAAAAATTTGGGTTTCATATCCAGCACTTCCTCCAGACCTGTCCACACACCAGCACCTGAGGGCCAGTACCTGGGCCTGGTGACCTTCTGAGGCAGGGGCAAGCTCTGAAGGACCTTCGGTAAGATCTTCGGTTGTTGTACCGGGGCCATCATTTGTCAGGGGGGCCTTTATCCAGATCTTGTTGTCTGGGCGTTCCATGGCGGAGTCTAATATCCGAGCTCTTGGCCGTTAGGGCTTTATGTCCAATTAAATTAGAAGGTCGGGTATCATGCCCGACCCAATTAACAGACATGGTTTTACAGTGTAAAACAGACATTCCCCCCATAGGGGATGTCGTGAGCTAGTCAGAATAAATAAGCAATCCCCCCCCCCCCTCCTCCTGGGGAAATTCTATTGTTTGGGGAAATTTTTCCCTTTTTTTTTTTTTTTCCTCTCTTTTTTTGCCCTTTTTTCTTTTTTTTTTGTCACCCTTTTTCTTGTCTATTTTTTAACCCCCCCTTGCCCCCTTTTTTTTTCCCCTTTTAAAAAAAAAAACAACACCAAAAAAGGCCCCCTTTTTTTTAAAAATTTTTTTTTTTTTTAAACTTTTCCCCCCCCCAAAACCCCGGTTGTGTTTTGGGCCGGGTTTTTTTAGGCCCCTTTTAAAAATACGCCCCCTTTTTTTTGCCCATATTATGAAAAAAAAAAATATTACTGTTTCCAAACCCTTTTGACAAAGGGGGGGGGGAGGAGGGGGGAGGAGGGGGGGGGAAAGGGGAAAAAGGGGGGGGGAAAAAAAGGGAAAAAGGAAAAAAAGGGAAGGGAAAGAAGAAAAAAAAAGGGAAAAAGGAAAAAAAAGGGGAAAAAAGAAAGGGGGGAAAAGAAAGAAAAAGGAAAAGGAAGAAGGGAAGGGAAAAAGAAGGGGAAAAGAAGAAAAAAAAGAAGAAAAAAAAGAAAAAGGGGGAGATGGAAGAAATCGCCCCCAAAAATGAATTATAATTTTGGGGTTTTATATCCAAAAACCCGACGGTTTTTTATTATATTTCCAAATTTTTCAAAAATTTTGGTTTTTTCTATCCAAAATTTAAACAACACCAGATATAAAAAAAAGAATAGGGCAAATTCATTAACATTTTTTTTGCAAGCCTATTTTTAAGCATATCATTGTGACAAAAATTGTCGGGCCCGAAAAAAAGGGGGTATGTTGGGGGGGGTTTTTTTTAAAAAAAATTTGGGAAATCTTGTAAAAATGTTTTCTCGGGTCATTTAAAATTTCAACCAAATTATAATATAAAGGATGCTGACATCGCTCCTGGAAAAAATATCGTTAAAAAACCTTTTTTTCCCAATATGCTGTCCCCGAAACCTTTTCTGTATCGTTTTCAAAAGGGAAAATTTCTTCCAAATCTGCATTTACCCCTTTTTTTTACTGCCGCCACACTCCGTTTTGGAAGCCCAACCCAGATCAGCCATCTCTCTCTCTCTTCCTCTCTCTCTCTCTCTCTCCCCCTCCCCCTCCCCTACCCCTTTTTTCTTCCCTTTCCCCCCTCTCCTCTCTCTTACCCCTCTTTTCCCTCCTCTTCTTCCCTTTTTTCTCCCTCCTCTCTCTCTCTCTCTCTTCTCTCCCTCCTTCCTCTTCTCCTCTTCTCTCTCCTATTCTCTCTTTCTCTCTCTCTCTTTCCCTCTCTCTCTATTAAACTTCCCCTTCTTCCCCCCTCTCTCTCTCTCTCCCCTTCTCTATCTCTCCTCTCTTCCTCCCCTCTTCTTCTTCTCTCTCTCTCTCTCTCCCCTCTCTCTCTATCTCTCTCCCTCTCTCTCTCTCTCTCTTCCCCCTCCTCTCTCCCCTCTCTCTCTCTCTTTTGTGGGTATTTAAAGGGGCGACACGGCTGAGCAGCGGAAAAAAAAGGAGGAAAGAAGAACCGGGTCACTAGCGGGGGAAAATGACATCACACCACAAAGGGAATTAAGAAATTTCGGTTTTTATCCCAAATATGGATTGGCTTTTTTGTAAATAATTTTTTTTGTAACAAATTTTGATTGGGGTTTTATTAATTTACCTTTTTTTTTAAAAAAAAATTTTAAAAATTTTTTTTTTTGGGGTATGGGGAAATTAGGTGTTTAAAAAAAATTTTTTTTAAAAAATTTTTTGGGTTTTTTATCTAAATTTTTTTTGTGGATAGGGATTTCCCCCCCACGCGCGGTGGCCGTCCGGGGCTGCCCCTTAGGGTTGACCAGGGCTCAGCAAGCGGGACAGTAAAGTTAGTTTTATAGCCCTTTTAAATCTGTATAAAGTTGCACAGTTTTAATCGAGTTTTAAATTTGGGGTGCACCCTTTTAAAAATTTGGCCTGTGGGTCAGGGGGGCTTAAACACCCTGTTCGATAGGATGAAATTAGAGAAGGCTTTTAGTTAAAGTATGAACACGGGGCTTTTTTATCCAAATAAAGGATTTTGTGGCTTTCAAAGGAAGACAAAAGGTTTTGCTTTACTTCCCCCAATGGGTGGATTTTTAAAAAAAACTTTTTTTTTATTGAAAAAAAAATATTAAAATGTAAAAGTCCCCTTCCTGAAAGGTGAGCTTTTTGTTTTTTCCCTTTTTTATTAGCATGTTTGTCCTAACCAAAAGGAATGAATTTTTACCTACCCCCCCCAGGGCGAAGTGGTTAGCGCATTGTCCTGGCTGAAGGTCGCAGGTTCAACCCAAGGAGTGATTTTTTTTCGGACCCACCAGCTTTTTCCCCACAGTGTTTTGCTATGGGTTTCTTTGGGGAAGAAGTTGAGCTTTTCCACTTAGGGGCGTTTTGAGGGGGACAATTTTGAGAGCCCAACTAAAATTTTAAACCCGACCAAACTGCAAGTGTCGTATCCTCGGGCTTGGTTGAGCTGAGTATATAATGATTTAAGCGTCGAGTGGGCCCTCTCACTTAGTTCAAATCAAAAGCACATCCAAAGCACATCATTCATCACCCTCATTCCTTTGACATCACGCAAAGGAGAAAATTGTTTGGATTGGGTAGCCCCGGTTGCTCTGGTCCCCTGATGACCTCAGTTTCAGTTTCCCATACACCCTGTGCCTGTGAAAAAATTGGTGTCAAGCCTTCAGGGTTGGGGTTTCAAGGAAAAAAAACTTTAGTAGGATACATGGGGTTATCTCATCACCACAAAGGGGGGGGGGGGGGGGTGGAAAGGGGGCTCCATTGAAAAACAAAGCTGTTATTTGTGTTTCAGGTGATTTTTAGTTTCAGTTGTGGTGCCGGTGTACCGCTAGGCACCGCTGACCCCACCATGTGCCCCCAAAGGACCCAAAGCAATGCAGGGCCCCTGGTGGTGGCCCCCCGGGTTTACCAAACACTGATTTGGCTCCCTGTGGGGCCTTTGATCCCGAGGGTGAATAATAAATCAGACGTACCTCTGTTCTGTACTGTGGACTGTCTCGCTCTGACTGTTCCCTTTTTGGAAATGTTTCGGAGGCTAG
Organism: Stramonita haemastoma; assembly: GCA_030674155.1. Lineage (NCBI taxonomy): Eukaryota > Metazoa > Mollusca > Gastropoda > Neogastropoda > Muricidae > Stramonita > Stramonita haemastoma. Next base: position 1,529 of record JASPKP010005337.1, on the reverse strand, counting down.
CGTCCTACTGTTTTCTGTGCTCTTGTTTCCTGTGCTTTTTTGGGTCTGTCTCTGCTTCTGTGATCGCCCTTGCAAAAAAGAAACTGATACATAAAGAACGACAGAAAAGAGTGAATCATACTTACCCCAAAAAATACACAAAACCACAACCAAAACACCCCCAACACCCCCAACACACCCCCACCCCACACACACACACACAGGAAGAGAGAGGGGAAGAGGAGAGAGAGAGGAGAAGGAGAAGAAGAGAAGAGAGGGGGAAGAGAGGGAGAGAGAGAGAGAGAGGGGGGAGAGAGGCGTATTTAGGGAAATATGAACTAAAAAGGCCCGACCATCAAACATTGAAAAATCATACTAATTTAATAACAAGAACGAATGATGATAATAGATAATAACAAAAAGAGACGATGGGAAACCCAAAAATATGTGAGGCTGAGGGTTTTTGAAGAGACTGACGTGAGAGACGACGAGGGACGACGCGACGCGAGGGACGAGTGATGAGTGATGAATGATGATTAAGAACAATACTGCAAAACGGCAAAAGACATATGATTGACAAAATAGGGTAATAGATAGGTTTAAATAATGTTTTTTTCAATACATCTTTGGAGAAAAAAATGTCAAATCAGAGAAAACCATTAATAAGTAACCCAAGGGTTTTTTTAAAATCTCGAAAATTTTAGACAGATTTGGGAGCTCTGGAAATATATTCCATACCATCCCCAAAAACATAAGGCTAGTTTACAAAGAAATAATTGTTGTGAAAAGTAAAACACACCACACACACCGCGCCCGCGCGCGCACACACACACACACACACAACAAAACACACACACACACACACCAAAAACCACACACAACACACAAAACACACCACAACACAACCCCAAAAACCCCAAACACCCCCCAACACAACACCCCACACACACAAAACACACACACACACACACCCCCCCACCCCACCCCCCCCCCACCCAACAATCACACACCCCCCCAAACCCCCCCCCCCCAACACCACACAGAAAGTTTTTAATTTTTCCCGCTGTGTCTTGCCCTTTAGCACAACGATACCCAGTTCTTACAGGCCCCCCGCTGTCGTTCTTTCCATTCTGCCCTATGGTCTTATACACACAGTCCCCTCTTTCACATACAATCTGGCCCCGTCTGGCCACTCGCTAAAGGGGAAAAACCCCGGCGGCTTTTCCCTCATTTGATTATCCAGGGGGAGGAAAGAGAGAGAGAGAAAAAAAAAAATTAAAAAAAAAAAAAAAAAAAAAAAAAGAAAAAGAGAGAGGAAGAGGAAGGAAGAGGGGCGGGAAAAGGGGGGGGAGGGGGGTCTCATTTTATCTTTAGTCCCTGACCCATCAGCCCGTCTGGGGAAAAAATTTTTAGTCTGGGTTTTAATTTTTTAAAAATTTTTGTTGGGGGTTTTAATTTTTTTTTTTTTTTTAAACGAGCTGTACACAGCTGGGGGTTTTATTTTTAAAAACTCACCCCAACACCCGTGCGCGCACGCACCCCACCCACCA
>JASPKP010005336.1:0-12500 GCA_030674155.1 Stramonita haemastoma | reverse complement strand
TCACTGGTAGATGAAGAATAAAAGGGGATTGTGTGCTTTCCCAGAGGAAGCCTTAATGGGGGAAGGGAGTGAGGGGGGGGGGGGGGGAGAAGGAGAAAAGAAATAAATGGCTGATGGAGAAAGTGTGTGCATGCATGCAAAGAGAGACAAAGAAAAATAGAGAGGGCTGAGCATCCTTTTAACAATTCAGTTATACCTGGCCCCCCCCCCCTCTCTCTACGATTCAGTTATACCTGCCCCCTCCCCCCCCCCCTCTCTCTCTCTGCACACTTAATTCCCTGTTCGCTTTCTAAAGCCACGCCACTTGCTCTCGTGAACAGATACTTTACAAAACTGCATAACCTGCTGGTTGTAAAAAGCACAGAGTGCTTTTTACCATGATCCTTGATTAAAAGAACTGATAATCAGAATAAAATTAAAAAAAAATCTCTGTTTCTCATCTCTCTCTCTCCTCTGAATAAGATCATAAATCAATCAAATTATCTCTCTCTCTCTCTCTCTCTCTCTCTCTCTCTCTCTCTCTCTCTCTCTCTCTCTCTCTCTCTCTCTCTCTCTCCTCCTCTCCTCCTCCTCCCTCTCAAGAGATAAGCACAAGAGTGCTTATTCCATTATCCTCGATATAAAGAGAAATAATCAAATCAAATCATCAATCAAATCAATTCTCTCTCTTATCTCTCTCATTCTCTTTCTCTCTCTCTCTCTCTCTCTCTCTCTCTCTCTTCTCTCTCTCTCTCTCTCTCTCTCCTCTCTCTCTCTCTTCTCCTCTCCTCTCTCTCTCTCTCCTCCTCCCTAGGCTGTGTTGCTGAAAAAAAAAGCTAATTTCTTCAGGTAAATCATGTTCGAGACAAATTTTGCATTTCAGCTGTTAATTTATCACTTCATTATCTATAGTGGTGTTATATTATAGACTGCTTTTAACATGCTTCTATTTCAACAATTTTTTTTTTTTGAAAACCACCATGCACACAGGTTTCGTGTTTAGACCCCACCGTCAGGAAAAGTCGGGAAGTTGGAGTTCCCAGGGCGGTTGGGGCTGTAGGCCTGTTATGTAGGCAATGGCAACGTTCTGGCGGCTCCTGCGACGGCACTGGAACCATTCGTATCGGCGATTGCCTTTCCAATGGACCATTCCAGCGACATCAAGAGGGAGGGAGGGGGGGGGGGGGGGGGGTCTGCTGCATGGGTAACATAGGGGGACGGGATAGCCTAGTGGTCAGAACATTGCGCTCGCAATTTGACGACCCGGTTCGATTCCCGTTCGAGGGGATTTTTCACCAGGAGTTAACACCAGTGCTGACTCCACTCTCCCCTTTAAGTTATTTGGATGTGACTATGAACTGAAGCCCCGTGTGCGAACACACGCCACATCTTGCGCACATGTTAAATCCTGTTCCGCATTTCGTAAGAGTAGGCTATTGTGTGCCGGTGGGAACGGATGACAATATCTGCAAAACTGCATACACACGGGGACTGGATGTAAAGAAAGCGCATGCATGCTTATTCCATTATCCTCGATATAAAAGAATGAATGAATGAATAAATAAATAAATAAAATAAATAAATTACAATAAACAGCTTGGCCCCCATACTTAACCCAGGCTTTGCGCTCCAGAGCGTAGAGCACAACTTCATAGTCTTCCGAGACTGACCGATGCCTTCCTATTTAGTATTTCAATGCATAGCTGAAGAATTTTTTTTTTTTTTTTGGGGGGGGGGGGGGGGGGGGGTATGTTAATTTCACTATAGCTACCTTTTCCTTCGGACCTGACTCACAGCTTGAATTTGTTACATGCAGTATGTAGGCTCACCCCAAAAGTCCTTCGGATGAGACTTTAAACCGAGGCCCCGTGTGCGAACGCACGCAGAACATCTTGCGCACACGTTAAATCCTGTTCCGCTTTTCGTAAGAGTAGGCCATCGTGTGCCGGTGGGAACAGATGACAATGTTTACAAAACTGCATACACACAGGGACTGGATAAAAAAAAAGCACACTATTGCTTATTCTGTTATCCTCGATATAAAAGAATAAATAATATAAATAAATAAATAGGCTAACATTTTCAGTCATGTACCTACTTCCAAAGAGGTTGTATGGTGAATTCTGCCTTAACATATCACATGTGTGATTCTCCCCTTCTCCTCCCCTTACTGAAAACTGAACTATTATCTTACACAGTCAGGACAGTCAATAAGCCAGCAGGGTAGGGTTCAGAAGAGGAGAGGCTGGGGGTAGAAATCTTTGCTACCCCCCAAAAAAACAACAAAACAACAACAACAACAAACAAACAACCCACCACAAAAAAACAAAACAAAAAAACATAACCACCAAAAAACACTTTGCTTAATAAATCTCTTTTTGTTTTTAACTGAGGTCGATTTGAAAACAAGAATAGAGCAGTTTTTGTTTTTAGTCGTCCATCGGCTACTCTAGATTCACCATTGCGAGATTTTGCATGTACACAACAGATTTTACCCATCATAAAGGTAGTGGCACTTTTGACTTGGGGGGGGACAGGGAACCAGTTTAAGGATCAAGCCTTCAAAACTCTTATAAATTATCTAGCTGATTGCTTTGTGTGATACTGGATAGGGTTTACTTTATTCCGCTGATCCGAAATAGTTTGGTGGAAAATCACAGCAATTTTGAGTAGGCTTACTCGTCACATAAATGCTGCGGGCTCAAGATGAGTTAGTTATTCCCCCTTAGCAAGATCTAGGGGAGAGTAAAACCGCCATTCTAATGGTGCTGGGTGAAACAGTCTGATAGCGTAAACATTGGCAAGTGATCGTAGTTAAGATGATAAATGTTGCCTCAAAGCTACAATCTGTATGTATGTTTCTGATTGCTTTGAGTTTAACATGCATTTATGCGAACATCGTGTACAACTGCTGCACGAGCCAGACATTTTAAAAATGGCCGATTTCAAGGGTCCGAGTACATGAACCTTTCCTGACATGAATTAAGATTTCACTGCTGCTGGAGATCCCTTTTTTTGTAAGTACTGTTTGCGTGATAAGCTGAGTACTAGGGGAAAAAAAACACGTCGACCAGTTGCTTGAATGTTCTTTGGCCTACCGAAAATAAACCTGCAATATCCATATATTTAGTTTTATCACTGAACAAATTGATGCAGACACCATCCACAACCCCTTTTTTTTGTTTGTTTTTGTTTTTTTTAAAGATACACGTCCTATCGTTTTGTTTTTGTTTTTTCAATTTTCTTTTAAGCCTGCACAACATTGTTTCACTAAGGCCTTGAAGGTGACCTCAGGTTTTGAAAGTCCATGTGGATAAGATCAGTGACCTTTAAAAAAAAAAAAGTTTCCTTGTAAAGATGAGCACAACACTTTACATAGGACACACACAAAATTATTGGATGTATTTTGACTCATCAGTGCCTAGTGTATTAAGGTCTGCGAGATCACAGAAACCAACTATTTGTGTGCATCAGAATGAAGTTTACAAAGATAAAGTAATGAAACTTGGTGACACTAAGAATAGGATATAGATGTCTCTCTTTGTAAAATACAGAAGATAGTGAAAGGTACCTCATTTATGGTCAAAAAAAAAAATTTGTGCCGCAATGCAAAATATTGCCCTGGGTAAAATTAGGAGCTACAGCCAAGGAACAAACAGTAACGCATGCTGCAAAGCAGCAGTAGTGTTGTGCTAAACTCATTTCAGCTGTTAAATAATTAAAAATCATTCATGCCAATGCAAACAGAAGAGAGAGATGGTGGAGGAATGAAAGGGGAAGAGAGAAAAGGGAGAGAATTGCATGGAATCCAGATCAGAGAAAGATTTTTTCAAAGAGGTGAATTGTTTATCAGTGTGATAATAGTTATTAGGTAATACATAAAAAAAATATCAAGATTATTTTTTTTCTTCTGTTTTGTGGTAGTAACAACATGTTTTTATCATCCTCAGGACATCACCAAGACTGTCATGACCATCAGGACTTCATTATGACCAAGCCTTGACACCTGCATTATTGCCAAGACTTCGATGCTAGGACTTCATTATCACCAAGCAAAGACTTCATCATTGCCAGGGCTTCATCATCACCAAGATGTCTTCCGCACCAAGCCTTCCTCATTATCAAGACTTCATCAATGCATAATTCATCATCACCAAGACTTCATCATCACCAAGACATCATCTGTGCCATGACTATGTCATCACTAAGACTGCATCATCAAGAAGACTTCATCATCACCAAGACTTCATCAGTGCATAATTCATCATCACCAAGACTTCATCATCATCAAGACATCATCTGTGCCATGACTATTTCATCACTAAGACTGCATCATCATAAGAACCTCATCATCACCAAGACTTCATCATGCATAATTCATCTCACCAAGACTTTATCATCACCAAGACATCATTGTCACCAAGACATCATCAGTCCAAGACTATGTCAACACTAAGATTGCATCATCATGAAGACTTCATCATCACCAAGACTCGTCAGTGCCAAGACTTCATCATCATGAAGACTTTACCAACGTCAAGACTTTATCAGCACTAAAACATCATCAGCACTAAAACTTCATCAGCACTAAAACTTAATCATCACCAAGACTGCGTCAGTGCCAAGACTTCATCATCACCAACACTTCATCAACACCAGAAATTCATCAACACCAGGACTTCATCAACACCATAAAAAAATTCATCAACACCAGGAGTTAATCAACACCAGGACTTCATCAGCACTAACACATTTCATCAGCACTAAAAACATCATCAGCACTAAAACTTCATCATTATCAAAACTCATCATTATCAAGACTTCATCAAAACCATGCTTCATCAGCACTAAAACTTTATCATCACCAAGACTTCATCAAAACCATGACTTCATCAGCACTAAAACTTTATCATCACCAAGACTTCATCATCACCAAGACTTTGTTAACACCAAGAGTTCCATCAATGCCAAGACTTCACCAACACAAGATTTAATGAAAATCAAGATTTTATCATCACAGAAACTTTGTCAACACCAAGACTTTATCAACGCCACGACTTCATTATTGCCAAGACTTTGTCAATGCCAAGATTGCATCATCACCAAAATATTATGTCCACAGGACTGCCATCATCACTAGAATATACCTCATCACCATGATTCATCATCGCCACGACAGCTTCAGCATCAGTGCTTTATACTTTACACTTCTTCATTTTTCCCAGAAAAAAAAAAAAAATCCTTCCCTGCCTCCTGACCCCAAACAAACACCAAAAGAATATGGAAAAAATGATAGGTAGAAGGCCTTGAAACATCAGAAAAAAGACTAGACAGAAGCCCCCCCTTTAAAAAAAAAAAAACAATACTTGTCCCTTCTGCCTTCCCTTGAAACAAAGGTGGAGACCTCAGAGAGAAAAAAATTTGGCTGAGTGTATGTAAAAAATACCTTTATTTCCTACGAGCATAGATCAAAAGTCCATTGAAAACATAATCTGGTCTCAGAATGCTTTTTTGATTTGAGTAAATTTGACAGTATTTTGTGTAGCTTGTAAATCCATAGAATTAATCATCTGCTTTAAATAGTTTTTATATGTCAGTAGATATAGTAAAGCTGCAACTGAAACCAACTAGATGAAAATGTGAGGGTTTATGAAGGATGAATTCGGAAAATTAAGTAAATGATTAGTTGCACAGTTTTTAGTGTAGTGTGCGTATGAACTATGTGTGTGTGCAAATGGAATGGCATTTTAAAATTGTTTTTAGTGTTTTATTTTATCATTGGAAGCCACTGCCTATTTTACAGCAGCACTCAGTATTGTTTGCAAATATGCAGTGATTGGTCGGCTACTGAAGCCAGTACAGCAGATGGATTGTCTGTGTATGCTGTTTTTTCTCCAGTGGAAAGTTACAGTGATGGGTAGGAAAAGTGAGTTTGTGTGCAAGTGCGCTCATATGAGCTGCGTGTGCTTGCGTGTTGTGTGTGTGTGTGTGTGTGTGTGTGTGTGTGTGTGTGTGTGTGTGTGGACCATGCATATACATGCATGTGATTTTTTTAGTATGTGTTATGTATTTACGTTTTCTTTTTTTTTCCTTGCCTAAAGCTCTGAGCTTCACCAATGGTGAGATTTTACATATGCGGCTGTTTTTGTCCACCATGATAGTAGCCACATTCTGAGTTTGGGGATGTATGCTGGATGTGTTCATGTTTCCATAACCTACGAAACGCTGACATGAATGACAGGATCTTCACCTATGTAATTGAGGGAAAATTATAGCAAAGGTGCATAAAAAGGCTTTCTTAAGACAAATTTTTTTCCCTTTTTTTTTTTTTTTACTGGATTAATTAAAAACAAAATTCAGCCATGGAGCCTTTTCCATGGTGTTGGGGTAAAAAAAAAAAAAAAAAGCCTTTTAGCATTTTTTTGGTTTTGGGGTAAAAAAAAACAACAAAACAACTAAAAACCTTGCAGCACTTTTTGTGGTGTTGGGGTAAAAAAAAACCCTCAGAATTACCCTCAGCTTTTGGTAGGAATAAAAATTTGATTAAAAGGAAAAAATTTGAATACCATGGTGTCCATATACCATTGTGTCCACATGCATGCATTCATGCATACAGACAGACAAACTGACAGCACTGTCCCTAATCCTAACCATAACCTGATACTAACTGCTTATACTTACCCTAACCCCTATCCTGCATGTGAACACACTGGCAGGTGGATGCAATGGTACATGGACATAATGGTATCTGAACTGTCCTGAAACCAATAAACGAGTTTGAGGAGGGTGAAATTTGAGAAAAATAGATATTTTGGAGAAAGTAGCAGGATATTTATTCAGGGATATGCGAATTAGGAAAAGAAATTGAGTTTAAGTAATCCATTCCTACTGGCATACAATGGCACACTCTTCCAAAAGGCAAACCAGGTTTTTTTACATGTGTGCAGGATGCTCTGCATGGGACATCAGCTTACAGTCTCATCCTGAGGACTGGATTTGGCAAGGATGTTTGAATGGGTGTAGCTCAAATCCAGGCTGTCAGACTGCATATATGCAATGTTCTGACCATAAACAGTGTGTGTGTGTGTGTGTGTGTGTGTGTGTGTGTGTGTGTGTGTGTTGTGTGTGTGTGTGTGTATGCACATGATGGATAGTTTGTAGTGCGAGCAAATACGTAGTGCAAGCAAATATGTGCACTGGTGCTATCATGGACTATCACAGACAAGTAGCCATGACATTTAAAGCAAGATTTTTGCTTCTGTTGTAAAACCAGCACCATAGTTGCATGTGTGGATGTACATGCTTTTTCAAGACAAAGTGTCCCTACTTCAGTTTGTATGGGTCTTTTTTTGTATTCTTTTTAATCCCTTGTTTTGGTACATGAATTTGATGCGTTTTTTGTTTCTTTGTTTTTAGTAGATGTTTATGTATGTGAGTAGTACTTCAGTTTAACGCCCTTCCACTAAATAGTGATATCAGACGTGTGTGTGTGTGTGTGTGTGTGTGTGTGTGTGTGTGTGTGTGCCTGTATGAGTATGTGTGTGTGTGTGTGAGTGTGCGTCTGTGTGTGTGCGTGTGTGTTGTGTGTGTGTGTGTGTGTGCGTGTGTGTGTGTGTGTGTGAGAGAGAAAGAGAGTGTGTGGTGATGAGTGTGTCTGTGCGTGCAACTGTGCGTATGTATGTGTGTGTGTATGTATGTGATATAAAGCTTGGGTGTCAGAAAAGGAAAATATAAGTGTAAGATGAAGGACCCACAAAAAATGGGGAAAAGAAAAGTTGGTTGGAGGCCCAACAAAAAAGTTCTTAAAAATAAAGGAAAAAAATAAAGTTGAAAAAAATAAGCTGCAAAAATGTCATTATTTTGACTATTACAGTGCAGTGAGTTTTGAAATCCCATTTTAAATTGTTAAAACTTTTCAGTTGTCCATTACATTGTGTTGGCAGGTTAGCCTGGATGTTTGTAATTTATGAAAGCAGCACGAGGTATACTTATAGTATTAGTTTGTATGATTTTATTATGTAGCCTTACAATTACCATTACTTGTATATATGATGTTTTCAGTGGAAAAGTTGTTTTCTATACCTTATGTTTTTCGTCGTTTTTGATCAGACTGAATTTCTTCATATGATCTCGTTGTGCAGAATTGATGTTTGTTGTGATGTGTTGTTAAAAGATTCCGGTTCTGAAGTACCTGTTGATGTGAGCAGGAAGAGAATGAATTGTGTTGTGGGCAAATCCATGCTGTGGCCTTAGGACTGATAATGCCATGGCAGATTTGACTGCAACAGACTTGTTTGAGCAGCATGAATTTTGGGGTATGGTTTTGAATAGGTTTTTTTTTTTTATAAATTCTTTTATATCAGGGATAATGGAATAAGCACTCATGTGCTTTTTTTTTTTTACATCCAGTCCCTGTGTGTATGCAGTTTTGTAAATTTTGTTATCTGATCCCACCAGCACACAATGGCCTACTCTTTTGAAAAGCGGAACAGACTTAAATTACGGATGTGCAAGATCATCTGCATGCGTTTGCATTTAGGGCCTCAGTTTATAGTCTCATCCGAAGGACTTTTGGGGGGAGTGGAGTCTGCACTGATGTTAAACACCCTTGAACAGGATTTGAACCTAGGTCATCAGATTGCAAGCGCAATGTTCTAACCGCTAGGCTATCCGGTTGAAGACAGAATGCTCCTGTCTAAATGATCTACTGCAGTTTTTTTGTGTTTTTTTTTCTAATCCTGTATTTTGGTACATTCCTTTCTTTGATAGTTTTTCATTTTGAATGAGTGTTTGTGTAGGTGATTTAAACTGAAACTAGAAAGAAAGGTGTGAAAAAAGGGGGAAATGGAAGATAAAAAAAAGGGGGGGGGGGGGATTGGGGAAAGGACCGGTGGTTGGAGGCCCCACACATAAAAGAAGAGAAAGAGAAAAAAATGGGAAAAGAAAAGGTGGCTGGAGGCCCACACATACCTTTTTTTTTTTGAAGAAAAAAATGGGGAAAAGAAAAGGTGGTTGGAGGCCCCACACATACCTTTTTTTTTTTTGAAGAAAAAAATGGGGAAAAGAAAAGGTGGTTGGAGGCCCCACACATACCTTTTTGTTTTTTTTAAGAAAAAAATGGGGAAAAGAAAAGGTGGTTGGAGGCCCCACAAATTAAAAGAAGAAAAAAGAAAATATGGGGGAAAAAAATAGGTTTGAGACCCCACAAAAAAAAAAAAAAGACTTGGTGTGCGTTTTTGTCGCCATTACACATTTTATATCGAGTTTGAAAATCATATTTCAAATCAAAAGATTTGTTCAATTGTCCATTGAAAAAAATTCAAACAGATGGCTGTAAAGTTTGTGTTTTTGGCAAATAATTTGTGCGTTAATCTATTACTGATAAATTTAATATCCGCTGTGAAACTTAATTCTTTATTGCCGCAAGGATTTATTTGTTGCTGTTGGAAAAACTTCATTGTTGCAAGGAATTGCTGCAAGGACTTTTCCATCCAAGCAAGCACAAAAAAGACTACTTCATTGCTGCAATGACATCTTTATTGGTGCAAGGACTTCTTCATCACTGCAAGGACTTCTTCATCACTGCAAGGAGACTTCTTCATCGCTGCAACCAAGGACTTCTTCATCGCCGAAGAACTTATTTATCACTGCAAGGTCTTGTTCACCACCACAAAGATGTCTGTATCACTGCAGGATTTCTTTATTTCTGCAGGGACTTTTTTATCATGGAAGGGACAAGATTGCAACAAGGACTGCATCATTACAGCAAGGACCTCATCATCCCTGCAAGGACTTCTTCATCACTGCGAGGACTTCCTCATCACTGCTAGGACTTCTCATTCACTCCATGCAAGGACTTCTCTTCTATCACTGCGAAGACTTCCTCATCACTGCAAGGACTTGTTTGCGTTAAAGACTTTTCCTTTGCTGCAAGCATCTCATCGTTGCAAAGAGTACTTCAACACTGCAAGGGCTTCTTCATTGCGAGGATGTCTTCATTGCAAGGATGTCTTCATTGCAAGGGCTTCTTCATTGCAAGGGCTTCTTCATTGCAAGGATGTCTTCATTGCAAGGGCTTTTTCATTGCAAGGATGTCTTTATTGCAAGGCTTTTTCATTGCCTAGACTTTTTTTTCATTGCTCAATCATCCCATTGCTGCAAGGACTACTGTGTCACTGCATGGACTTCTTCACTGTCAAGACTTCAAAGTCAACGTTCATTGATTCCCTTCAAGGTATGTTTCTGTCACCTATGCTCTTTATATTTATAATTGATTTTAATTGGATTGAATTGGATACCACCCTGTTGATTAAGTGACCTGATGGAACTGCTGTAGATTCTGACTTGAAGGATACTTTTGATGTACACAAGTGTGTAATGGGATAGCTTGGTTGGTTTGAGACATCCAGTCCCCATGTGTATGCAGTTCTGTAAACATCATCTGTTACCACGGCACACGATGGCCTACTCTTATGAAAAGCAGAACAGGATTTAATGTGTGCGCAAGATGCTCTGCATGCATTCACACACGAGGCCTCAGTCTATAGTCTCATCCAAAGGACTTTGAGGGAGAGTGGAGTCAGCACTAATGTTAACTCAAGGAAAAAAATCTCCTCGAAAGGGAATCAAACCCAGATCGTCAAATTGCCAGCGCAATGTTCTGACCACCACGCTATCCTGTCCCCCTCACATTCTGTATGTTCTAAAGAAGTTGAATTGTGTTTTTTTATGAACAGAAAATGTACATAATAAAGTAAAGATGTGTGGCACATAAAGTCCTGGTACATTAATGTTATACTGTACTATGTTCTGTATCTGTTACTTCTTTCTTTTTTATTTTATCTTTTTTTTTTTGCCTTGCTCATACCCCACTCCCTTGTCTCTGTTTTGAAATAATAACACATTCTGATGGTATGTTCTCCAGATGGTCATCATCGCCAGGTCTCATATCACAGGGACTTCTAGTTTCCTCATCACCTGGACTTTTTCATTGCCTGGATTTCTTCACACATCAGGACTTCAAGAGGACTTCATCACAGCAAGGACTTTTTCATGACAGCCAGGACTTCTTCACTGCAAGGTTTTTCTTCATCACTGCAAGGACTTCTTCATCACTGCAAGGACTTCTTCATCACTGCAAGGACTTCATCACTTCAAGAACTTCATCGCTGCAAGGACTTCTTCATCTTGCAAGGACTTCATCACTGCATGCACTTCTTCTTCACTGCAAGGTTTTCTTCATCACTGCAAGGACTTCTTCATCTTGCAAGGACTTCATCACTGCATGCACTTCTTCATCACTGCAAGGACTTCATCACTTCAAGAACTTCATGCTGCAAGGACTTCTTCATCACTACAAGGACTTCTTCAATACAGCAAGGCCTTTCTCACCACCAGACTTCTTCATTGTTGCAAGGACTTCATCATTTCAAGGATTTCTTCATCATTTCAAGGACTTCTTCATCACAGAAAGGACTTCTTCATCACAGCAAGGACTTCTTCATCACTGCAAGGACTTCTTCATCACAGCAAGGACTTCTTCATATCAAGGATTCTGTGCAAGGACTTCTTCATCACAGCAAGGACTTCTTATCTGCAAGGACTTCTTCACACTGCAAGGACTTCTTCATCACTGCAAGGACTTATTCATTACAGCAAGGACTTCAGAAAAAAAACATTTACTGGTTCCCTGCAAGGCACATGGGGGTGAGATAGCCAAGTGGTCAGAGCGCTCGCTTTTCCCAAGCCAAGTTAAGCAGCGTCGAGTGTGGTTACCAGTTGGATGGGTGACCGTTTTTGCGCCTTGGCTTCAGTACAGTTCCCCAGTTCACCCAGCTGTAAATGGGTACCTACCCTCTTTAGGGTCAGGGAAGGTAAAGTAGCGAGGGTGAGGAGATGGGTGCCGCCCTCAATATGCTGCCCCTAAAAAAGCTGAGGTCTCTGATACCTCGCTCCCTATGACCCCCTAGGTTATGAGACACCTATACCATACCTGCAAGGCACAGTTCTGTCACATACCCTCTTGATTTTTGTACACAAATGATTGTTATCCTGCCAGTGGTGAGATTTTAGGTATACAGCCATTTTCCCATCACTAAGATAGCTTTCCGGCCTCAAGGATGATGCATAAACACATCAGTGGGCATGCATTTATCAAAACTTTGTCATTTCTTCCTACCACCATGCATTGACCTACTCTTCCGTAAAGTGGAATAAGCTTTAATATGTGCGCAAGATGTTGTTGGTGTGTTAAGACACAGGACATCAGCTAATAGTCTCATCTACAGGAATTTTGGGGGAGTGAGGATGGTAGTGATGTTAACTCGGGGAAAAGAAGAAGAGAAAAGAAAGAAAAGAGAAAAAAATGGGGAAAAGAAAAGGTGGTTGGAGGCCCCACATAAAAAAAATAAATAAACGGGGAAAAGAAAAGGCGGTTGGGGGCCCCACTTTTAAATATAAAAAAAATGGGGAAAAGAAAAGGTGGTTGGAGGCCCCACATATAAAAAAAAAAGGAAAAAAAA
>JASPKP010005335.1:5000-12500 GCA_030674155.1 Stramonita haemastoma | reverse complement strand
AGAGAAAGAGAGAGAGAGAGAGAGAGAGAGGAGAAGAGAGAGAGAGAGAGAGAGAGAGAGAGAGAGAGAGAGAGAGAGAGAGAGAGAATGAATGAATGAACATTTTGAATGAACATTTTTATTGAGGGAAAAGATTAAGCACAATGGTGGCTTGTTTTCATCCAGCCCTCTTTTAGAAAAAAAAAAAAAAAAAGAAAAAAGAAAAAAAGAAGTGAATCGATCAACCAATCAATCCAAATGCATAATTCAAGTATAAAGCTATGAAAATCAAAATTTGGTGAATAAATCAACCAATCGTAAGATTTGAGCATAAAGCTATAACATTTGAAAAGAGAGAGAGGAAGGGAGTGAGAGGAATAAGGTGCGGGCTGTTATTATCTTTTTCAGCTCCTGAAGAGGGTAAGAAGAAATGGACAAAGAAAAGAGAAAAATAGAATAGAGGGAAAGAGGGAGAGGAGGAGTAAGAGGAGGGGGAAGAGGAGAGAGAGAAAAAAAAAAAAAAAAAAAAAAAAAAAGGATCAGGGAAACAATAAGAACTACAATTATACAAGTTACTACCTACTTAAGTCAAGTGAGCAAAATCATAACATACCCAAGATTATACAAAAGTTTCATCATAAATCTGAAATATAATGTGCACCTAGACAGTTCAGTGAAGTAGAAACGCTTTACATAAGAGACAAACATAATGGTGGGGGGAAGAGAGAAAAGTTGGGGAAGGGGGAAAAGAAGAATAGGAGAGAGGGGGGGGGGGGAGAGGAGGAGTGAGGTAGAGAGGAGAGAGAGAGAGAGAGAGAGAGAGAGAGAGAGAGAGAGAGAGAGAGAGAGAGAGAGAGACAGAGACAGAGACAGAGACAGAGACAGACAGACAGACAGACAGACAGACAGACAACAGAAGGAAAAAAATAGAACAGACAGGGAGACAGTAGAACAGCAGAGAGATAGGCAGGAAGACAGAGAGACAAAAGAAACCCTGGAGCGAGATGGGTGTAGAGAGGGGAGGGTGGTGGTAGGGAAAGAGAAGGAGGAGAATAAAGAGGGGACAAAAGTACTGGGGGGTGGTGATTAAGAGTTGACAATAATACTTACACATGATTGAAATTACATGATACTAGTTATTAATGGTGTTGCAAATGGAAATCAATTTCATCAAAATAGTGATATATTGTCCATAAGATGTACGTGATAAACTTTTTTAAAAACAGAAACACTGCAAGCTTTGTGAAGGTTGAGGGTTGATATCTCATTCCATAGTGTACCACCAGAATATGTGAGAGTGGATTTAAATAAGTCAATTCTTGGAAGTGGCACCATTATCTTATTGGCATGACGATTGACATTGATTGTGAATCTGTTTTGAAGCAAGGGGGGAGCTAAACCGGACATGATTTTATACATAAACACTGCCTTATTATGCTTAAGCTTGGATCTTAATGGAAGAATGTCAAGTGCTTTATAATCAGGAATGGTTAATGATGAAGATTTTAAGAGAACAAGTTTTAGAGCTCGTCTATGCACACTGAACAATGGCTTGAGAACATTTGCGCTAGCCGAATCCCAAATCGTTGAAGCATAACTCATATGGGATATAATATATGCATTGAAAAACATTTTCCTAGCGTTTAGGTCTAAGAAATGCTTTATTTTAGATAACTGGTGTACACATTTTGATACTTTTTTGCATAATGCAGAGATGTGGTACATCCAAGAAAGGTTATTGTCAATTGTAATTCCAAGAATTTTATGATGGTCTACTTCATCAATTTTGTTGTTATTAATATAGATAGCCGTAGAATTGTTTGAAAGATTTTGTCGCTTTTGTCGAGTTGTTATAATTAAGTACTTAGTTTTTTTTGGGATGAAGACTCATATGATTTAACTCTGACCATCGAAGCAGGCAGTGAATACTTTCTTGCAGAGCAGATGTAACTTCATTCAATTGAGAATGATTGGTATGGATAGTTGTATCATCTGCAAATAACTCGCACTGTGTGTTTAGAGATAAGGGTAAGTCATTTATATATATAGAAAAAAGAATAGGCCCTAGAACAGATCCCTGGGGGACGCCATAGTTATTGGATAGTACTGCCGATGTCTTACCTTTATCAGAAACGACTTGTTTTCTTTCAGAAAGAAATGATAACATGAGTTTGACAGTACTATCTGACAGACCATAGATTTTAAGTTTTTTTAGTAATAGAGTGTGGTCAATCACATCGAACGCCTTAGCAAAGTCTACTATAATAACTCCGGTGATTTTGTTATTATTGATATTAGTAAGCCATTGATCAACCAAGCTTGTCAAAGCAGTTTGGCAGGAATGGTTAGCTCTGAAACCAGATTGATTAGGATGTAACAAATTATATCGGTTTAAGTGGTGGAGAATATGTTTATTGATGTGATTCTCTAAAGGTTTTGATAATATGGATAGAATAGAGATTGGTCTATAATTGTAGGGATCTGAACGGTCACCAGATTTAAAGATAGGTATAACTTTGGCAGTTTTAAAAGCTTTAGGAATGGTGTTAGCAGAAATGCATAAATTATAAATGTATGTAAGAGATTCTGCGATGACGGGGGCAGCTATTTTTAGAATTTTACCATCAATGCCATCAAGACCTTTCGTATTTGTCTGTTTCAAATGAGTAAGGGAATTGTAAACATCATTAATACACATAAGAGGGATATCTAAATTTGATAAAATGTTTTTAGATCTACAGTAATGTTTTAATGTTTCAAGCTTGTTAAGATGTGATATGTCTATTGGTACTGTAGAAGAGGAAATATTGCAGAAATGGGCATTAATATCGTCAACGGATATATCTTTGAGCGATGAACTTTGAGATGTTACATTTTTATTTGTCAAATAGTTAATTGCTTTCCAAACAGATTTATTGTCTGACTTAGAGTAAACTAGCTGTTGGAAGTACTTTTTTTTACTTATGCGTTTCATATTGTTTACTATATTTCGCTGTTCTTTATATTCTTCCCTGGTTCCTGTAACTGATAGCTGATTTCTTAATTTTATGGCATTTTCTAACTCCTCAGTTATCCATGGTACTTTTGGATTGCTCTTGACACGCTTACTTTTAATGGGTGCATGCGCATTGTAGATATTGAGAAAACTGTGGTACCATACCTCAAACGCTTCATCAGGGCTCGTAAACTGATAGACCAAAGATAAAGAAGAATTAAGTAAATCTAATAAAAATGCATTTTTGTCAAAAGAAGATAAGCATCTATATTTGATAATCTTATGACTGTTCTTAGGAATCTTTATACCTTTTTTTGACCATGTTAAGCATACTGGAAGGTGGTCACTGCATCCAAAGGCAGGGCGACATACTTCTATTATATGATTTGGTGAAGTTGAATAAATGTGGTCAATCAGAGTTTTGGATGTGTCAGTAATTCTTGTAGGTTTATCAATTAACTGTGTCAGATGAAAAGAGTCATAAGTTTGTATCCAATTGTGGTTAGTTTTTAACAAATCTATATTAAAGTCACCTAATAGGATAATTTTCTCTGAGAGTAATGAAGCTTCCTCCATCATTAAAGTGAATTTGTCATGCCAGTCTATAAGTTCTTTTGGATTTCTATAAATAAAACCGACAAGGATTGGTTTCGTTTTTTTCAGGGCTATCTGAATCCAAACTGATTCTAAACAATAATTTTCAAGTGATTCAACTCGTTTGTAGCGGATGTTTTCGTGTACATAAATAAGAAAGCCCGTTTCCTTTCGTTCGAGAGGATCTTTGCGGATTATCTGATAACCAGAAATAGCAAGTTCATTATTAGAAATGTGTTTAGATAGTCGGGATTCCGCAAAACCAAATATATGAAAATTTGTGTGTGAATTTGATAGAATATGGTAAACATCGGACATTTTGTTAATAATATGATTGATATTTAAAAATCCTATTCTGAGACCATCTGCTGACGGCCAACTGTCACGAGTCCCTGGCATATCAATAACTATATTAAATAATTCCACTATACAACATACATAAATCACAGTTATATTTCAATATAAACAAAAACTCTTGCCAAAAACTAAATTGGAGCAAGGGCTTAGTCGAGGAGTTAGGGATGGGGAAATAACACAATAAAGGTGAACAAGAATGTAAACAAATGCAAAAAGATAAAGCTAAATTGAAACTTCGAATGTTAATAATGTAACGGAGTTGAAAAAGGTAATACTAATAGTAATAAGCCAATTCAACAAGATAATGAAAACTATCAAAAGCGTCAGACCAGACACACCGGTCATACAAAGGCAAGTTGCTAATGCGCAATATCCCGTCGCGAGTAGACAAAAAAGCAAAATGTCACAACGCAACACGTCTTTATCAACAGTAAGTAATAATTCACCCCGGCTAATACGTGACCATCATGTGAGAGCTACATAGCGACATCAAAGCACACACACACGCACACGCACACACACACACACACACACACACACGCGCGCGCGCGCACGCGCACTCACATTCCACATATACTCATCGCATCCCCGTCAACACACACACACACACACACACACACACACACACACACACACACACACACACACACACACACACTCACGCACGCACGCACGCACGCACACACAATATACTTACACACACATACACACACAGTTACAAGCCCACACTCCTATGAACACACATGCCCACACAAGAGCGTAAGCATTCCACACACACACACACACACACACACACACACACACACACACACACACACACACACACACACACACACACACACAGGCATACACACACACACACACACACACACACACCCATGCACGCACACACACACACGCACGGACGCACACTCACTCACACACATATACACACACCACGCGCGAGCGCATTGACACACTCACGTATCAGCCCTAAATAAATATAAACATGCACACAGGCATGGCCATGGGCATGTACTCATGCACACTTCCAGTGACAAACACTGGCACAGCATATATCGAGCTGCATATACTGTGCATGCACTCACAATAACATCTGGGTACAATATACATTTAAAAGCCATTTAAAACTAATGATAATGTGTAGAAAAGAAAAGGGGGAAAATTTATGTTTGTACATTCATCAATAGGTTATTTCTTTTTCATCATCTCTTTCTTCACGTTACTTTCACAAACCTGCAATTGAACATAATGATTTTTAATGGTTATATCAACATTACAGGGGAGAAGACATGGAATATAGGGACAGTAGGTGGGGAAGGGGGTTAGTAATTAGATTTGGCAGCAGGATAGGCATGGTGTGTGAGTTGCTGCTGTAGCAGATGGGAAGCCATGATTAATAATTTTTCAGTGTATGGATGGATTGGGTCTGAGCGACGCCACTGATCCATACCATTCATTGGGGGTAAACAGGGGGTGATGTTTTCTAAATTGAAGTTGTTTGGGGGATGGACAGACGGGGCTGATGCTTCCTGCATTCGTGGGTGGGTTAGAGGAGTCTGAGGTGGGAGGGGTGCCTCTAGAACTTTGCTTAGATGAGCTACTGAAGGGAGAGGAGGAAAGTGCTGACATGATTGAATTGATGGAGGAGGAGGAGGCCCTGAGCTGGCCAGTCATCTTTAGAACGATTTCCTGGGCCAGTGTTTTTAGACCAGTCACGAGGATCTGGCTTATGTTCGAAAGTTCTGGGGTAATAATTCCGCGTTGGGAAAGTCCTTGAACTAACTCTCTGGTGTCGTCCTGAGAGTCGTTCATCAGAAGAGGGACGTGCCTGCCATAATGCTTTGATGTTTTCTGCTATACGGGCAGTTCCTTTGGTATTGGGGTGTGTAAGACTATTGTAGAGATTTGCGTTTGAGGCAAAAGTGTTGTAGTGATTAAGGAAGGTTACATGTGATCTATTGCAGGCCATTTCCAAGTTTTTGTTTGATGGTAGGATGCTGTTGTTAAAATGGTGATTTCCTCTGGCAGGCAGGATGGAGCTAAAAGCCACCAGTGCCCGAGGAAATCTGGCCTGACACATTTCGATGACCTCAGCCCATGTGTCTAGAGGTACAGGACCAGCGGGACAGGAGTTTACACCAACGTGAATTATAACATGTTTTAGATTTGGGTTTGCTGGAATTGATTTCAGCCAGATTATAAGATCTTCCACACTCATTCCAGGGATACATATTTTAAAAAAGTTTTCATAGCGGGGGCTAATCTTTTTGGATTAATAAAACGAATGACAGAGTCTCCAATGAGGAGCATGGTAGATTTATCAGGAATAGACATAACAGAAAGAGTTTCGAGTGGGGAAGGTTTTGCATCAGAGTACTTATTTTGTGGGTTAATGGTCGTTTCTTTAATGGGATTGTTAGGGTTAGTTGTTACTTGATTTTCATGGACAGAGAGAACAGTGAAGGGGTTAGATGTGGGAACTGAGTAGTGGATATTAGTGGCGGTCAATTCCGATGTAGGAGGTGGGGAGAGAGTCCCAAGATCTTTGTTTACTTTTCTCTCTAGTGGAAGTGCGTGTTTCGCTGCTGACTGTGATGCGGTCAGGCTTTCCGGTTTTTCATAGTCCTCAGACCATGACTGTGATTGAGAGTCTATAACGGAAATATCGTTTCCAGTAGATGATCGATTAAAGTCATTTGATTCTGTTTGCGTGAAACTATCGGCAGTTGGTGGATTTTTGGAGAGGAAAGGGGAAGTCTGTGAGGATACTGAAGCAGATGCAGTTGAAGCATGTCTAGTTTTTTTCATTTCGGAGTGGATAGTCCCTAGACGAGTTTTTAGTGAGTGATTTTCTTTTACCAGTACTGCATTTGTCTTTTCTAGGTTAGTTATGTGTGTTTTTAAGTCTTCTAGGTTAGAGCTGAATACATTGAATTTGTCATTTATGTTAGTACGAAGTTCATTTTTAATAGAAACTTTGATGTCTTCAACCAAGGATGATATGTTAGTTTGCAGAGAGGTTTGGGAATTGATCAAGGTATCGAACTGCTGTTCTAGACAAAACACCTTTTGCTTCAGTTCGGACAGTGGACTATTTGTATATTGGCTGCGGGTTGTGCGACGTCCAGGTCGTCTGCATTGCAGTCGCGTTCTTTTTCCCACTGGCGTGTCTGCCTTCTGGACAGTCTTTGTCAGAGATTCATCTCCAGAATTGCCAGAGTCCTTCTGAAGAGAAGAGAGAGGGCTAATCGTAAGCTCCTGCCCCCCCTTCTTCCGTAACATGTCTTTCCGCACCGTGTCATCGTCTTTCCATACCGTGCCCTCATCTTTCCGCATCGTGCCCTCGTCTTTCCGCATCGTGCCCTCGTCCTCACGTACCGTGTTATCGTCCTCACGTACCGTGTCATCGTCCTCATGTACCGTGTTATCGTCCTCACGTACCGTGTCATCGTCCTCGCGTACCGTGTCATCGTCCTCACGTACCGTGTCATCGTCCTCACGTACCGTGTTATCGTCCTCGCGTACCGTGTCATTGTCCTCGCGTGCCGGGTCATCGTCCTCGCGTACCGTGT
>JASPKP010000533.1:37500-42847 GCA_030674155.1 Stramonita haemastoma | reverse complement strand
GACCTCCCATTGCCCCGCACCCCAGGAACAGGAAGTAAACATACCGGAAAAGGGATAGGGCAGAGGCGGAAATGCAGTGTTGGCACTTGGGGATAGGGTGTTATGTTAGGCCTAACGGGCAGTAAGTGACGTACACGATGACGCACAGACCACACACACACACATTAGTTAATATTACTAAGAATGAATAGAATATATAGAATAGAATATAAAGAATCAAATAAAGAATCAAATTTAAAACACAGGCGCTCACGTTTCACGCACCCCACGCGCGCGCGCGCGCGCACACACACACACACAACACACACACACACACACACACACGCACACACACACACATACATACACATACACACACCCACACCACGCCACACCACGCCACACCACGCCACACCACACTACACCATACACCACACACACATACATGCACGCACGCAACCACCCCCCCCCCCCCCCCCCCCACACACACACCGCACCCACACCGCACACACACACACACACGGAAGATTTAAATTCAAGTTTTAATTCGCCTGTGACCCCTCTTGGGGCATGGAGGATTTCACAAAACAAAATCAACGGTAACATATATAATTTGCATTAATAGATACATTCATGCACAGAATATCACAAAGAAAAAAATGTATTCAACCTTTTCATTAATGTCATGCAACTTTACTCTTACCTATGGATTTGCTCAGTTTTGATCACATATTTTATCAGAAGAGAATAAATTACAAAAAGTGAACATGGATCTTGGATACAAATATTCATGAGGTAGGATATTCTCCGAAGCTCAGAAAACTTTGGACATTCCATTATGAAGTGAAACACACATACATACACACACATTGTTTTTTCATACATATGCACACTCGCCCCTGCCTAAATCGCAATCAATTTAAACCATAGAGCTCTGTTCTGTGTCACAACTTTTGTTCAAATAAATTCAGGAAAGAGTAAACTGATGTAACCTGACAAATTACGTATCAGTTTGACGTTGATTTTGTGTATCGTTTAATATTCACCCCCCCCCCCCCCTTCCCACGACACAAACGCAGAGCTATTTTTTCCCTGCAGACTCTTATCAGGTACAAATTTCTTGTTGCCGTGGGTTTCGTTTACGATTTAGACACACAGGACCTCGATCTATCGTCTCGTCCGAAAGACTATTCAAATTCAAATTCAATTCAAAATACTTTATTATCTCTAAAACATAGAAGACTAGCACCGGACTACCACTGAAGGCCATGTAGATGGAAGGGAAAGTCAAAGCACAAACGGGGATTGAACGCATACTCCTCACTTGTTAGGCAGCGATGTGACCTCTAGACTGCCAGTTCGCACACACAGTACATTTTATCCCAACGTCGGAAATCAGCGTTGAAGTCCAAAGCTACAATATTAACTGAAAAATATGTGAGCTTCTTTTGGTGGCATCCATCATGAGAAAAGAGAGAGAGAGAGAGAGAGAGAGAGAGAGAGAGAGAGAGAGAGAGAGAGAGAGAGAGAGAGAGAGAGAGAGAGAGAGAGAGAGAGAGGAGAGAGAGAGGCAAGGCAAGGCAAGGCAAGGCAAGGCAAAATTCTTTTATTCGAGGATAATAGATAAGCACTCATGTGCTTTTTTAACATCCAGTCCCCGCCCTTTTTCAGGGAAAACATCAAGATAAAAAAGATATTAAACAGTAAAACTATATGCAGTACCAGACAACATAAAGGAATAAGGACATTATACATAATAAGATAATAAAAATGCACACTTTCAGAAGACGAAAATCAGAAGCCACAATAAAATGAGAGAGAGAGAGAGAGAGAGAGAGAGAGAGAGAGAGGAGAGAGAGAGAGAAGAGAGAGAGAGAGAGACAGACAGACAGACAGACAGACAGACAGACAGACAGACAGACAGACAGACAGACAGACCAGACAGACAGACAGACAGAATGAATGAATGAATGATGAATGAATGAATGATCTTTATCTTTCAAGGGTTACAGAGTAAGCATTACATACTTATTTTCATCCGGCCCTTGCCCTGATCAGGGAATAAAGAGCTAAGAAACCCCCTCCCTACCCCTACATACTAGCATCACCAACAACAACAGTTCAACCGATATTTTTAAAGAAGAAGAAGAAGAGAGAGAGACACACACAGAGAGAGACAGAGACAGAGAGAGAGAGAGAGAGAGAGAGAGAGAGAGAGAGAGAAGAGAGAGAGAGAGAGAGAGAGAGAGAGAGAAGAGAGAGAGAGAGAAAGAGGAGAGGGGGGGGGGGGGCTTTTTTGTCCCTTTGTTCGCGATTTCTATTTCGTTCCTCGGCTAACGCTCTGAAGTGACCAATGGAGATGTTTTTGCGTATGTAAGCCCCTTACCGTTTTTATGGTAAAAAGGTAAAGGTGTTCTTTACCCATATATGGCCGTAGGGCAGCGAGGCGTCAGAGACCTCAGCTTCTCTAGGGGCCAGCAAATTGAGGGCGGCGCCCATCTCCTCTCCCTAGCTGCTTTACCTTCCCTGACCCTAAAGAGGGCAGGTACCCATTAATTTTTATAGCTGGGTGAACTGGGGGGGACTGCATTGAAGCCAAGGCGAGTGCAAACGGTCACCCATCCAGCTGGTATCCAAGCTCAATGCTGCTTAAATTTGGCTTGGGGAAAGCGAGTGTTCTGACCACTTAGCTATCCCGCCCCCGTTTTTACCATTCATTAAGGTAGCCGCATTCCGACATCGAGGACGAACGGTTGAATCATAAAGGCACAAGTCATAGCTGATCAGTCAACAAAGAGAGAGAACTCTTTGTCATAAGAAATGATTGATCTAACAGACCGAATAGTTTCCCCTCGATGGCGTTCAAGAGAGAGAACGAGACAAACAGACAGATAGATAGACAGACAGACAGACAGACAGACAGACAGACGGAGCAATTTTTACTATGTGGAAAGAAATATATGTAAAAGTATGGATACACTAACAAACCAAAATCAGCTATAAAAATTAAGTTGCTGGCGTTATTTCCCCAAAAATAACAACCTCAAAATCTTTCAAGGAATGGATTAAAACCTATTTAAAAAAATCTCACACGTACCATACCATATTGCTTGTACCCCTACCAACCAGGAAAGCCATATCATCTCATTCAGTTTCAATGGTTATAAAAAAAATTTAAAAGCTCAAAGCATTTTAACAAGTACACACTGTTGTACTAATACCCCAAAGGTCCCTTGCCGCACTTATAAAAAAAAAACCCAAACATTCATGATTTTAGAGAACGTATTTCACTCATTGAGATTCACAAAAGATAAAAAAAAAGTATAAAAGCATGCATTACATATACATTCCTAGGGCCAAAAATACCCGTACAACTTATTGTGATAGAATTAATTTGATTCTAAGTACACAATTTAAAAAAAACACAGAACTTCATAACTATACCAGTCATTTCACATAAGACTCAAGACATGATTGTTTTCACTTTAACCGATTGAAGACACTTTAATGTATATATCAGAAAGATCTCACAGAACATGAATAAGTATATTAATGATAAAAACATGTTAAACGGTATTGATCCCTCTCTCTCTCTCTCTCACCAGTGTGTGTGTGTGTGTGTGTGTGTGTTGTGTGTGTGTGTGTGTGTGTGTGTGTGTGTGTGTGGGATATAAAAGTAGGGGATGTGGTCGGATGGGTGAAATGGTAGAGTCCCATCCAGTGTCATCAAGGGGGGACGGGATAGCCTAGTGGTCAGAACATTGCACTGACAATTTGACGACCCGACTTCGATTACCGGTCGAGGGGATTTTTCTCCTTAAGTTAACACCAGTGGTGACTCCACTCTCCCCAAAAGTCTTTCAGATGAGACTGTAAACCGAGGCCCCGTGTGCAAACGCACGCAGAACGTCTTGCGCACACGTTAAATCATGTTCCGCTTTTCGTAAGAGTAGGCCATTGTGTGCCGGTGGGAACAGATGACAATATTTACACAACTGCATACACATGGGGACTGGATAAAAAAAAAAAAAGCACATGAGTGCTTATTCTATCATCCTCGATGTAAAAGAATAAAATAAATCAATCAATCAAATAAATGAAAGATGCACAACGGGAAACTACTGTGTTTGGACCACTGGTTGCTCTATAGCGCTGTAGCCTCCCTTGGTCCACTAACGCAGTTAGGATATCTGTCCACAGGTGTGTCGTTGCAATACAGAGCTAAAGAAGATAATGCCAAAGCTGCTTTACCAGACAGCTTGTTTGGGTTTTTGAAAAGCTGCACTGCACCGCACTGCACTGCACTGCACTGCTCTGCACTGCACTGCACTGCACTGCACTGCACTACACTGCACTGCACTGCACTGCACTGCACTGCACTGTACTGCACTGTACTGAACTGTACTGTACTGTACTGTACTGCACTGCACTGTACAGTGCAGTGTACTGTTCTGTACTGTACTGTTCTGTACTGCATTGCACTGTTCTGTTCTGTACTGCATTGCACTGTACTGTACTGTACTGTACTGTACTGTACTGTACTGTACTGTACTGTACTGTACTGTACTGTACTGCACTGCACTGCACTGCACTACACTGTACCGTACCGTACTGTACTGTACTGTACTGTACTGTACTGTACTGTACTGTACTGCACTGCACTGCACTGCACTGTACTGCACTGCACTGCACTGCACTGCACTGTTCTGCACTGTACTGTTCAGAGCATTCGCTTTCCCTAAGCTAAGGTTAATCAGCATCAAGCGTGGTTACCAAGTGGATGGGTGACTGTTTGTGCGCCTTGGCTTAAGTACAGTCCCCCAGTTCACCCAGCTGTAAATGGGTACCTGATCTCTTTAGGGTCAGGGAAGGTAAAGCAGCAAGGGAGAGGCGATGGGCACTTCCATAAAGATGCTGGCCCCTAGAAAAGCTGAGGTCTCTGATACCTCGCTCTCCAAAGATCGCATAGGTTATGGGAACGCCATTGCATTTACTCTTTTGTGTTGCGTTGATTTGGGTTGTAAAAAAAGGTGGTCTTGTATGTGAAGTATGGTTTTCGTATGGTTTCTTTTTTATCGTGTTGGAGTGTGTTGCAGTGCATTTCAGAAGTTTGTGTACGGTATCAGTTATACTTTAGTGATAACAAATGAGTATTCAGGCCTTTACACATGGGTTTGTAAAAGCTGAGGGAGGTGAGAGGGTGCCACAGCCAATGGAAATTCAAAAATACTTCTATCTTAGCGGCATTTTCAGTCCAGGGGAGGGTACATCCCTTTGTTAGATACTGGTAGTCAAAGACAAGTGGTTTCCCTTTATCTGTGAGCTACGGCAGCAAACGCATTACCTCTCACACACACCACACGATTCT
>JASPKP010000533.1:22500-32500 GCA_030674155.1 Stramonita haemastoma | reverse complement strand
ATCTTGTAGTTTACTCTCTGTGGTACGGGCAGCCAATGGAGAGATTGCAAGAGAGGGTAATGTGCTCAGATTTTTTCTTTCTGAGGACCAGACGAGCTGCATAGTTTTGTATACGTTGAAGGGAGTGGATGGATGATGCTGGCAGACCAGCCAAAAGAGAATTGCAATAGTCCAGACGTGAAAGTTTAAGAGAAGTGACAAGTTTGGATGTTGCATCAGTGGACAGGTACTTTCGAATTGCGCTAATACGCCGTAGTTGATAGTAGCATGACTGGCAGGTTTGGGTTATGAATTTTTGCATGGAGAGAGTGTTGTCCACAACGGCTCCTAAATACTTCACAGAAGTGGATAGCGGAACTGACGTATTGCCAAATTCTATTGAAGTTGTTGGAATGGAGGAGAGTTTGTGTTTGGTGCCTACAAGCATGGCTTCGGTTTTATCTGCATTTAGTTGTAATTTGTTTTGTATCATCCAGTGTTGGATATCTTGAAGACAGCTGGTCATATTTGTCAAGAGAGAAGGAAGATTTTCAGGCGTGTCACTGCTTTGAATCTGCGAGTCGTCAGCATAAAAGTGATAATTGATATGATGACGGTCTATTATATGTGACAGTGGAGCAGTATAGAGGGTAAAAAGAAGAGGGCCTAGAACTGATCCCTGAGGGACACCACATTCCAGTTTGGCTGGTGCTGATTGAATCTTGTTTACTGCAACTGTATGGACTCGGTCTGCTAGGTATGAAGTGAACCAGGTGAGGGCTGTGCCTTTAATGCCAAACATGTTTTGGGTACGGGAGAGAAGAATTGAATGGTCTATAATGTCAAAGGCAGCAGATAAGTCGAGAAGAGTAAGAAGGGAGATTTTCCCTGAGTCAGAAGCATGGAGAAGCATGTTTAAGGTATGAACCAGGGTAGGCTTTAATTATGCTAGAAAAAAAGAGAAAGAAAAAAAACGGATCTTCGTTATCTAAGCCAGTAATAACTCTTGTACAGTCTTTTGTGCCTATCAAGACTATCAGCAAAAAGAAAAGTAGTTTACCATACAATTGCTTCAATTAGCCTTGTACACAAAACTTGGGTACATTTCATAAAGAAAAGAAATGAAAAGATTATTTATCGCAGTACATTACTAAACATAGTTGATCCATGGGCTCCCTATGTAAATAGGAATAAATTACAGGGGCTTTCGCTCATCAAATTTGCAAATGTTCTTGGACTTCAAAGGTCATAACCCACTTATAAAAACTTTCTGTGGATTTTCATAGTATCCAGTTAATAGTACACGTTGGTTATCTCTCCTTTAAAAAAAAATTAATGTCCCTGCGCATGCTATTTATAGAATACACCCCTTTAATTTTGATAATTTATGTTTGGCTGGTTGAAGACGTGATACATAAAGTAAAAACGCACTGATATGTTTCTTTACTGAAATCACATCTTATACACTATCAGACACTAAGTATGATTCAATAGCCCATTTTTTATATAAGTACACAAAGAGGAAATTTAACAATACAAACAGGAATGTTGAACAACAGAAAGGGGAAAAAAGACAGTTGGCTTGTGTGTAATATGTATTAGTTATGAAATCTCTATTTGTTGAATCCTACTTTTTATGCTCTAGATAATGAGTAGGCACACTAATCATATGTGCAGGGAAACAATAAACATCGTCATGGTTTCTGCGTGTGGACTCATCGTGTAGATGCACAAACCCTGCACCTGTACTAGCTGTGTTTTAGTTGTATGATTGTTATTCTTAAAGTCATTTAGTAGGACAGACAAAGAGGGAAACGTTGAGATAAAAGCGTAAAAGTACACGTGCACATGTAGGCATGCATACTCATGTGGGAATGATGATAATAGTAGTAATGATGATGATAATAATAATAATAATAATAATAATAATAATAATAATAATAATAATAATAATAATAATAATAATAATAATAATAATACATGGAATTTATATAGCGCTATATCTTGCAAAAAAAAAAAAAAAACAAATCAAAGCGCGCTTGCATTCGACTTATACAAGACACAAGCAATAAGCACCAATAATTTTAACAAATTTGAATGTGCACGCATGCAGAGTTCATAATTATAACGAAAATTCTCCCTGTAAATTGCGATTGAGTATACACAAACGCTTAGCTGTGCATGTAAAGTGAAGTTCAAAATGATCACCTTCTGACATTTGTTTGTTTGTGAATGATAGTGTGGAGGAGTGAAGCAGCACACATCACATCACAACATCTGTCTGGTGACTCAGCCTCCATCCCCTCTGACACTGCCCATCCATCCTGTCTCCACTCTCCCCACAACACACATACACCTGCTGCAGTCAGCGCAGCAGACATCTGTGCTGTGTCTGTTGTTTTGGCCTCTCTCTTTCCTGTCTTCAAGGGTGATGTATGTAGAGATATAAACACAGCAGGTGGATTTCAACGATATTCTAAACAATATCCATCATTGATGCGACCTTTAGTTGCTGAAAGAAGTGAAGGATGATTTGTGAATGAAAGAGTGTGTATGAGAGAATAGGAGAGAGAGAGGGGGGGGGGAGAGAGACAGGTAATGAGTGTTGTGATATATTACAATTTCCTCTGCAAGCAGTACACAACAGTCTGATTTTAGCTTCTTAAAGTACGTTTCTTTCTTTGACATGATAGATAACACCTTGAATGCATGTGTGTATGTGTGGTGTGTGTGTGTGTGTGTGTGTGTGTGTGTGTGTGTGTGTGTGTGTGTGTGTGTGTGTGTGTGTGTGTGTGTGTGTGTGTGTGTGTGAGAGAGAGAGAGAGAGAGATTTGGAGGTAGAAACAGAGGAGAGAAAATGAAAGATGGGAAGAGGCATAGACAGTAACTTAGACAAAAAAATGCTATAAAAACTAAGACAGGAAAAAAACACAGAACATGGAAGAAAGAGAAAGAGATGATGACAATGACAATGGCAATATTTTATAATCAAAAGCACAAGAAAAGAATTATCAATTGTTTCCTGCATGCACAGGCACTAGCGTGCATCCCCCCCCCCCCCCCCCCCCACACACACCACACACCCACCCACCAGATACACATGTACATAACTACGCCTGCATGCACACATTTATGGTGCTCATGTGCACAAGTAGCATCTCTACCCAACAAGCAGGCAATTGTCAGCATACCAGTACGGGCACCTGTGTCATGTTAGCAACATTTAAAGTCTTATCTATAGGGACAGAAATAATGTAGGATCACTTTGAACATAACTAGTTCTACAAAAAGTTGTATCTAACTTGCAAGATTTCTTGTTTCTTTATTTTTAATGCTAAAGATATGTATTGCATTTTCATCAGAGTGAGACAAAATCATTGCAACTCTGTTTTGGTAGGGCATACCAGGGAAGGATGGCAGTATGGTGCAGTTCTTGCAGATATCTTTGTATGCCATGCATAGGAATAAGAAATGGGCTTCATCTTCCAATTCATTTTCACAGAATGGACAATTTGCATCCACATGATCATTTAGACACCAAATTTTAGAATTTTTAGACCACAAACCCTGAGGCAAAACTTTGGGGGGAAAGTCTCTCTGCCACTTGTTTGTGACACATGACAGGTACTTTTCTGATTAAAAGACACTTTTGAATGAATGAAACCACTTATACTTCTCACTATTCTCTATGTCTGAATTCCAGTTTTGTATGTAACAAGACATTAGCCTGTCTTTGAATTCATTAATGGAAGTTGCTTGGCATCCAGTGCTTTGACATAACCAAACCACACCAAAACCACTTTCTATGAATTTCTGTTCCAAATTAGATACCTAGTTAAAACAGTCTGATTCATGTTGAAACGAAAGCATTTCATATGCCTGTCGACATATTCTTGACATGGGCAACTGAACTAATTTCAACCAATACCTAAGACACTTGACTGATGTTCTAATATGAAGTGGAAATCTTCATGTGTCCTCATAGCCCTGTTTGGTTGAGGCATGCAGGGGAACAGTCAGGAATCTTTTTTACAGCAAATGTCTGTACGATTTCAATTCCTTTACAATCTTTTTCTAATCCCCAAACTTCAGGTGCATAAGCCAGGATCAGTTTAATTTGTGTGTCAAATGATTCCCAAGATAACATAGGATCTGTTGACTATATCGTTGAGAGAGAGAGAGTATTTGTGTGATCCTTGCATACAAGCATATTATTATATATTTCAAAATTTGCCTGGATGAAATTTGCTTGCAAATTCATTTCCACACATGATAAAAAATGATAGTCTTGACCAGTCCAGATGTTTGTATGGCGTGTCTGTACCACATAGTTTGTGTTTTTTTTCAATGAAGTCAGGAGCTCTTCATATGGTAGGATGGCATTTTCAATTCCTGTATGAGATACCAGTGAGTTTGAAAAAGCATCTCATTTCTATTGCCTGTATCCTTCTTTCGATGTCTGCTGTTATGATCCACGTTTCACGTGGGTAAAAAAAAATATGATCATAACCAGGCAAACTCATCAGTCTGATCTTGAAGGTAATGACGATGTTCTTGTCATTCCAGAAGACTTTCAGTTTGGTCATTGCAGATGTGGTGTGGGCTATCCTAGAGAGAATTTCAGGTTTTGATCCTTCATTGGATACTATAGCTCCCAGATATTTAAAGCTATGTACGTTTTCAATTCTCTTACCGTCTATAATTATATCGGTTAGGATACCATTGGCACTATTTGTCATCTGCTGGGGTTTTGCTGCACTGATCTCAATGGTGGGCAAAAAAATGGTTATGTACTCAAAATTATCACCATTGATAAACCTCAGAGCCCTAGCCAAGGAACGAAAAACAACGATAACATAACTCCACACAGTTTTCTTTGTGAATGAGAGTGTGGAGGAGTAGAGCAGCACACATCCCAACATCTGTCTTGTGATTCAACCTCCATCCTTTCTGATACTGCCCATCCATCCTGTCTCCACTCTCCCCACAACACACACACACACACACACACACACACACACACACACTCACACACACACACACACACACACACACACACGCACACGCACACACACACACACACACACACACACACACACACACACACACACACACACACACACACACACACACACACACACTTGCAGCAGTCAGCGAGGCAGACATCTGTGCTGTGTCTGTTGTTTTGGCCTCTCTCTCTCTTTCCTGACTTCATACAACTGTGATAGATGTAGGGATAGAGGCAGCAGGTGAATTTGAATAACATTCTAAACAATATTCGTCATGATGCGAAAATTGTATGCAGTTGAAGGAAGGGAAAGGGTGTTTGAGAGCGAGTGTGTGTATATGTGTGTGTATGTGAGTATGTGTGTGTGTGTGTGCGTGCGTGCGTGCTTGCGTGTGTGTGTGTGTGTGTTTGTGTGTGTGTGTTCTCACTAGTTTAGTGTCCATTCACTATGAGGTGAATTGAACCCACATCATTAATGTCAATGAAAATGGTGTAGATGAGTAATAAGGGTTGAAGATTTACAGAATTGATAGATTCCATTAAGTCTAAAAGAATAATTTTACATTAATAGATATCTCCAACAACTGATTCTAGGATATGTGACTTGATATCATGTAGAACACTTTGAATATTTCCATATTTCTGACTTAAGTCTGCCCTTTTGCTTTACTATAAGTAAGTCAGTGAACACAGGGCAATCAAACAATACACCCCAAAGTTGAAACAACGTTACCTTAACGATGGACAAACGTCACAAAAGTAACATCTCACCTTGGTGAACCATGGAGCTCCAACCAAGGAATGAATTATTTTGAATACCCTGTTTTCCACATTTCCGTACCTTTTAAAGGGGTGGGGCACGTCACACGAACATCTACACTGGCCAAGACTGTCTTACATGGAACAGTAACAGGACGAAGAGGCAGACAGAGGAAACTATGAGAAGACAACATCAGAGAGTGGATGGGCCTTGGGTGGAGCGATCTGCTACGGCGGGTGGAGGACTGTGGGTAGTGGAGGAAGCTGGTTGCAAAATCTTCAGTGGTGCCCCCACGGTCCGCAGGACTACGGGATAGGTGAAGATGAAAACTTTTTTACAAGTTTATTTGGAGCAAAACAACTTTATCTCTTGACCATAAAATCGGTTTGGAAGGAATCAATAAAGCAGTAAAATGCACAGGTGCTTTGATATCCTGATTGTGGCTGAACCCTCACATCTTCATGAAGTTTACTTATTTCCTGGTCTTTGATTTCACATTTTCAAATTGTTTTTCCTAGTTTAGCTTCCTAGTTAGATATCCTGAAAGGGGGGGGGGGGGGGGGGTAGAAGGGTTGGTAGTCTGACAGCTGGGTTCAAGCCACTAAAAAATCGCCAGTTTGAAAGGAATTTTTCCCCCTGGAGTTAACTTAAATACCAACTCCACTACCCCCGAAAGTCCTGTTGAGACTGTAAAGTGATAGCCTATGTACAAACGCACGCAGAACTTCTTGTACACACGCTAAAACCCGTTCAACCGTTCGGAAGAGTACGCCATTGTATGAATGTAGGAACGGGTGGCAAAATTTTTAATAAATCTCATGAACAAGGTGTCGTGTTTAGACATTACTCCCGAAATCGGAATGCGGCTACCTTAATGGGGTGCAAACGGTCACATACGCAAAATTTTACCATTGATAAACCTCGTATCTGTAACTGAGGAACGAAAAAAAGTGTGCTCCTAGAATTTGAACTTTTTTGTATGAAACTTTACCGTCATCAACTGTTAATGATGGCGATGTTAGGGATTTTTTTCCATGGTTAAAAAGTACTCCAGAAGTTTTTCGCCACATAACTCTATCCCATTCTCTTTGACGTTTCAGTGAGGTTATTTACCTCTTCCTGATTACTATGCTTTATAATATATATATATATATATATTATATATATATATATATATATATATATATATATCTTTTTTTAAGATAGGCACTTACTCATGACTTTATAGCAGCGTTCAAACTGTCTCAGACAAGGTACTCAAAAGGAAACCATGTATTATACCGTGTGACCTCAATAGAGAAATTGATGAAGTTGAGGACAAAGAGAGTAATATTGGCCCCTATTGACTGGGAAAGAGAAACGAAGGAGGTGACATGTAAGCATGATTCTGCATAGCAAACGAGCTTGAAATGAACGAAACACCCTCTTTAGGCAGCTAGTCAGATGAACCTCTTTCCCAGTCTTTCCCACTCAGAACACTTTCCCAGTCTATAGGGGCCAATTTCACTCTCTTTGTCCTCAACTTCACCGATTTCTATATTGAGGTCACCCAGTATAATACATGGATTGTCCTTCGGATGAAACTATAAACCGAGGCCCCGTGTGCGAACACACGCAGAGCACCTTCCGCACACTGTAAAATCCTGTTCCGCTTTTCAAAAGAGTAGGCCATTGTGTGCCGCTGGGAACAGATGACATTTACAAAACTGCATACAGACGAGGACTGGATGTAAAAAAAAAGTACATGAGTGCTTATTCCATTATCCTTGATATAAGAGAATAAAAGAAAAAGAAAGAAAAAATACCGCACGGAGACAGACCTATGAAATAAACTGATGGAAATCAGCAAAACTAAACTCCAAGACCTTGCCAGGCACAGCCCGTGACACTGACCAAATAGCTGTCTTGCAAAGACGAGATCAAACGCTAATGAACAATGCCAAGATACAACAACCCCCCCCCCCCCCCCCCCCCCCCCCCCAAAAAAAGTGTAAAAAGCATTTAGCCTCATCATTTGCTACCCTTGACTCTGTGTGTGTGTGTGCCCGCGCGCGCGTGCGTGCGTGCGTGGGGTTGTGTGTGTGGCGTGCGGACGCACATTCGGAGGGTCTCATATATATATATATATATATATATATATATAAATATATATATAATATATATATATATATATATAATATATATATATAAAATAATATATATGTGTGTGTGTGTGTGTGTGTGTGTGTGTGTGTGTGTGTGTGTGTGTGTGTGTGTGTGTTGTGTGTGTGTGTTTTGTGTGTGTGTGTGTATGCATGTGAGTGTGCGCGCGTGCGTATGTGTGCGTTTGTGTGTTCTACACAGTTTTGTCAATAATGATTCCCTTTTGGTTTTCAGGTTCTTACACCTATGTTTCATTAAAACTGCATACAGCATCGCACTTTGTTCATTATCATCTCATATTTAGGGGGGGCGGGGGGGGGGGGGGGGGGTTAGCCCAGTGGCTAGTGGTTTGAACATTGCATTCGTGATTTGTCGGTTTTCAATGGAATTTTTCCCCGCCCTGGGAGTGAACATTGGTGCTGGAACTCCACTATCATGAAAGTCCTTTATCATACACGTACAACAGGGTTAGATACAAAAAACAATCTTAATAGAAACATACATACATTACATATATATATAAATATATATATATATATATATATATATAATATATTATATATATATAAATATATATATGTATACCATAATATATGTATATGTATGTATTATATATATTTTTTTTAATGCGTAGTGCTCATGTTGTGTCAACGCACTCTTCCAGGAAAGAGCGGCCCTTAATATGTCAAGGCGAGAATTCCTCCTTTATGATCGATAAAAGGTAAGCAAGCAGTACACTACACACACGTACAATGGAAAAGTTTAGCTTGAGGTAGATTTCTAAACAGGGTTGTGGCTAAAACGAGACGCGTGCATTGTCCTTACGCTGCCCTAATAGTACACCTCGGCAGATATGGATTTTGCATCTGCGCGCTCTATTTCTGTCTTATAATTTCCTAATTCAACGCTGCCAAAGGATATAGGAAGACACCTACGGCAAAAGGAGCTGAAGCGCCTCCTGTGTTTTAGCTTCACCCCCTCTGGTTGTTCTACTTTTCTGAGGACGATTGTGAAGAACGTAGAAATAGATATTATAGCAGGTGGATTTCAATGATACACCAAATCATGTTTTGATATGAAAACGAAATAAGTTTAATAAGTTATTATAAAATTGGACACTGGGGGAGGGGGAGAGAGAGAGAGAGAGTAGAGAGAAGAGAGAGAGAGAGAGAGTGAGAGAAGAGCGAGAGAGGGAGAGAGAGAAGAGAGAGTTCAGAAATATAAACAAATTACCCACTGAGAGAGAGAGTTCAGAAATAGAAAACAAATTACCCACTCTTCACGTGTGCATATTAACCTGATTAGTGAATAGGCCATTATTCTACATCAAGGGATTTATCTAATAATCATCTGTGCACCGATCCCTAATTGACAGTCACTCAGAGAATTGGGAAACTATTCAGACTCATCACTTAACTCAGAAGGCTTACATCGACTCCTAAACTTTACTGCTTTGTGAAAATAAATTAGCAATTACCAATTACCAATTATGTTGCTTTATAGCCCCCGCCGACCACATAGGCCATATCGGGGCTGTCACCTCGTCATATTTTGAAACTCGTATTAAAAGTGTGCGACTATATACAGTTTAAAAAGGGGGAAAAAAACCCAACTCAACTGTCCTTGCTTGTATCGACGCCCCGGCCGACCAAAGGGGTCATCCCAGGACGGCCACCCCGTCGTGGGAAAACCCACATCGATCACACTTAAAACGAGATAAAACCAAAACCAGGTTCTTTTAAAACAACCTTTTCCTTAGAGAACAACCATAAACCCCTTTCACTCATATCAGACGGAAAAAGCATGATTCTCTCAGGAAGTTAAAAATGGTGGGCCGGTGGAACGTGCCACGGAGCAGGAGGTTTCCGGGTCCACGGTGCCGTTCACAGATCTGAAACCTAGGAGCGAGCAATACGGCATTCCCTCTGGCAGGAGGAGTGGAACGCTCAGACGGAAAACAAATCCGTCCCAACCTGAAAGAGGTTTTTCCCTCTGTGTGTCAAAAACCGAAGGGAGGCGACAGTGCTCCCAGAATACACATGGGTCATTCTCATATCACTCACGTTCATTTCCTGAAAGGCGAGGGAACCCCATGGTGCGTTGACTTGTGA
>JASPKP010000533.1:0-17500 GCA_030674155.1 Stramonita haemastoma | reverse complement strand
TACTGTTCCAAATGGGGACTAAAAGTAAACAAAGCAAAAACAAAAGTAGTAGTTTTTCACCAAATCACCCCCTAAAAATTCCAATTCATTTCCAATGTGGAGAACATCTAATTGAAACAACTAAAACTTATAAATACCTGGGTGTAGTATTTCACCAGAACGGGAAGTTTCAAGCAACCCAGGAACATTTGGCAAAGCAAAGCAATAAAGCAGCTCATGCTTTGAAAAAAGCAATTCATGGGCAAGGGGTTAAGGCTAATATCACAATGCAGTTATTTGATTCATTGATAACCCCCATCTTAACTTATGGAGCAGAAGTATGGTTTCCTTTTTGTTTCAATGGCCAATCAGACTTTCATATTCAAGATTTATTTAAATTAAGCACAACAAGAAAATATCTTTATGAAAATATTCATGTAAACTTTTGTAAGCAAACTTTGGGAATACATAAAAAAGCGATGGCATTACCCACTTTAGGAGAACTTGGACGATTTCCATTGACTATCAAAATACTTAGTCAGTTAATGTCTTTTTGGATACATGTAACAGAGAAAGACAAAAACTCATATGTTAAAATATTGTATGATTAATATGTATCAAAATAATGAATATGATCGGTTGGATTAGCACAGTTAAAAATGTTCTGTGTAAAATTGGTTTTTAAACATGTATGGGAAAACCAAAGTACACTTGATGTACACCGATTGTGCCATGCAATACAAACAAAACTGGAGAGTTTATATAAAACATTTTGGATTAACCAGAAAGAAGAGTACACAAAACTTAACTTTTATAATTTTTGTGACTAAAGAATATAGACTAGAACCATATCTGATTAACTGTGAAAACAAAAAAACCATAGGAAAACATTTTGTAAATTTCGTACAAGTTGCCATGATTTAATGATAGAAAAAGGAAGATATAAGAATATACCAAGAGAGAACAGAACTTGTCAATACTGCAAAAATAGAAGATAGTTTCATTTACTTGATGAGTGTATCTTATATAAATGAACAAAGAAAACAAATATTGGTAAAATCTGAAATCTGATGTCAAGAATATAAGAATGGTATAGACAAATTAAGCAATGTTTTAGTAACTGATAATCATCAAGCTGAAATAATTCAATATGTTTGTTCCTGTTTTGAAAAAAGGGAACAATTGAAATAAGATAGAATGCAACATGGTTTTGCTTTGTGGTAGTTTTGGGTGTTTTTTTTGCCTGCACATCATTTCAGTCATGCTGACCAGTGAATAGTATGTTGTTATTGATGAATATGTTGAGTTTATTTTGTTGTGTCAATAAGTCCATGTGACTTTAATGGCAATAAATAGTTTCTGATTCTGATTCTGATTTGATTCAGAAGCCTCAGTGATTCAAATTATACCAAGATGGTGGGGAGAGAGTGTATGCATACAGTACATACTGTCTTGGTGCCCTGGGGTCTTTTATCGTGCGAAAGTCGGGGTTGGACGGGGCTGAAAACAGCCCTTTCGCTGGCGTCTGTGCTCAAAACGGCACCTTTTTCGGGCGGGGGGTGGGTATGCGTGTGCGCACGCGCGCGCGCTGGTGTTTATCAGTGTGTTTGTTTGTGTGCGCGCATGTGGCGGCGACCCTCCAGTTTACCCACGCGCATCATATTGCTGTATATTGTCATTATTCCTTTGCACAATGCTTGTTTTCTGTCGCGTACACTTACAAACATTCCTTCACACAAACTAGCTTCTTAGCTCTTGGGGGCTCTCCTGTAGCCACAAAATCCGACGCCACACCTATCCAAGATGGTGGGAGAGAGTGTATGCATACAGTGCGATACTGTCTTGGTGCCCTGGGGTCTTTTACCGTGCAAAAGTCGGGTTGGACGAGGCTGGAAAAAACGGCTCTTTCGCTGGCATCTGTGCTCAAAACGGCACCTTTTTGGGGCGGGGGGTGGGTAAGCGTGCGCATTTAAAGAAAGAAAAATTAGGTTCTTAATATATATTATGAAAATGTAAAGAAAGAACAGCAAAAATAAGTGAAACGATATTTGGTAAGGAAAAAATAGAGATGAACTACTTTGTACGCCGAAATCAATTACCATACAGCAATTTTCTCAAGGAGCACAGGAGCAAAAATAAAGACAAAAAATAAAAATAAGCAAGCAAACATAAATGACCAGATAAATCTACAGAAAAAACAACAAAAATTCCAACAAAAAGAAACAAACACATAGAAAACCAACTTAACTAAATACACTGTCACAACAATTACATAAACCAAAGTAAAACTAACAATGACACAAACATCAAAATTGAAAAGACAAAAGAAAAGAAAGGAAGAAGATACCGAAAAAAAGGAAGATTTAAAGAAAAAGAGAAAAAAAGAAGGAAAAAAAAAGTAAAGAAGGAGAGAGAGAGAGAGAGAGAGAGAGGGAGAGAGAGAAGAGAGAGGAGAGAGAGAGAGAGAGAGAGAGAGAGAAGAGAGAGAGAGAGAAAAGAGAGAGAGAGAGAGAGAGAAGAGAGAGAGGGGGAGAGTTATTTATTTATTTATTCTGTTATATTGAGGATAATGCGATAAACCACTCTTGTGCTTTTTTTACATCCAGTCCCCGCGTGTATGCAGTTTTGTAAATGTCGCCTGTTCCCACCGGCACACGATGGCCTACTCTTACAAAAGCCGAACAGGATTTAACGTGTGCGCGAGAGAGAGAGAGACAGAGACAGAGACAGAGACAAACAGACAGACAGACAGACAGACAGAAAGATGACAGACACACAAAATCGGAGATACAGAGAACAGAGAAAAAAAAACGTAAAAAAGAAACAAAGAAAAAAAAACGTTGTAAAAAAAGAACAAGCAAATTTACTGCCAAAGCAATTTTCTTTTTCTGTATTTTGCCCTTGACCCTCCCTCCCCCCCCCGAAAAAAAAAACTTTTTTTTTTCTTTCTTTTTTTTCTTGAACGTGCTATCTGAACTGTGAGCATTTTTCACTTCACTGACACGACTGCGTGAGCGAGCGAAGGTGTGTTTGAATCTGTTGCATTTCAAACAGACCCACAAACTGTAAGAGGGAGAACCAGTGGAACTGCCAAGACAGTATACGGGGGGAGAAAAAAATCTCAGAAGGGCTTGAAGATTTCAACCCCTTTTGTTTCGGTGAAAGACACAGAAGAAGCAGAACATGGTGGAAAACGAGAGACAGGAGCGGCCGTCGACCATTTTTCTCCAAGCTGGTCTGTTTTGTCTTCAAGCTGGGGCAAGCAGCCATGATTCCTGCTTCCAAGTTTCACACCTTAGCTCTACAAGTCAAGTCATGGCATGCTTTTGGGGAGTAGAGATTGTTTGTCTAGGAGTAGATGTGTGGGTTGGTTGGTTCTGTGTTGTTGTTGTTGTTGTCATTGTCGATTGTTTTAGAGTAGATAATTATGTTGACTGGTTGCTCTGTTGTTGTTGTTATTGATGTTGTTGTTTTTATCGTTGTTGTTTTTGTTATTTCGTCGTTGTTGAACGTTCCCAGCCCAGCTTGAACTTTGAAGGCCCTCAAACGAGTGGCTCGGTAGTGGATCTAACCGGATTGATCCCAAACTGTTAGAAATTGCAATCACAATGCCTACTAACCACTAGGAATCCTCTGTTACCCCCACGCCACGCTTCTCTAAGTAAAAATTACGGTACTTAATTAGTTGGGTTTTAAGGATTACATGATGCTGAAGTGAAAGTTACCAGAGCCACTGAAACTGAATAAGGTGATAGCCCTGATACGGCTTTCGTGTGTGAGTAGGGCTATAACCCATGAATTAAAATGGAATATAAAGTAGAGATGGTCGCATCTATTGTGACAGCAACCTTTGCTGGAAACTGTCACCAAACTCTATACGACTATATAACCAGAAATTGCTAAAGTTTGATGACATAGTCTTTCTGTGGAACGACACTAAGCATTTTATTTCAGGCTGACCAAATAAAAAAGACACAAGCTGCCACCCTGGTGCACCTAGCAAGAAATTGACATCCGCAGAAGACTAACGCTTGCATCATAGCTCAGGTAAGCTTTCTATAAATTCACGCTCATTACACTTTCTAAAACCGAGGAAACGTCCTTTTTTTATTTTCCTCGGATAGAGCTCCGAGGTTTACGAATGGTGAGATATTGACGTACGCGACTCTTTTAGGTAACTGCATTCCGACATTAGGGGAGGGTGTCTTAAACTTTTGATGCCGTATGTTGTTGTTGTTTTTTTTTATTCTTTCCGGCCCCTGAGAGCTCCTGAGGTTTACCAATGGTGAGGATTTTTAAGTTCGCGACCGTTTTTTTGTTTTGTTAAACTTTAAGGTAGCTGCATTCTACATTGTGGGAATGGACGTCTTAAACTTCTTCAAGCCGTAGTTTTTTATTTTATTTTTATCTCTTTTCCTCGGCTCTAGTAGAGCTCCGAGGTTTACCAAAGGTGAGATATTTAATGCACCGAGGACTTTATATTTTTTTCCACTATTTTAAGGAAAAGCATTCCGACATAGGGCGGATGGTTGTAGTAAATTTTAAAAGCCCTACTTTTGGGTTTTGTTTTAAATCATACTCAGCTAGAGCTTCGAAGTTCACCTTTGGTTTGAGTTTGTTCTAAGTTCGCGACCTTTTTTTTACCACCACTTTTAAGGTAGCCCCCTTTCCCGACTCCTAAATTTCAAAAGGGGCCGTACTTTTTTTTTTTACTGGGTTAGAGCTCGAAGTTCCAGTAGTGAGATTTTTGAAGTTCGCGCCCGTTTTTTTTCCCATTTTAGGTAGCCCATTCTGAAGTAGGAGATGGCGTCTAAACACACCAGTGTGCTCGCTTTTAAAAAAAATTCTGTCGGGCCCCTCTTCCCTTTAAATGCAAGGGCCCTTCTTCCGGGAAAGGCAGAAGAGGTTTAACGTGTGCGGAAGATGTTCTGAGTTGCGTTCGCACACGGGGAACTCGGGAAAACGATTTTCGAGGAGGTAGGTGAGGATGGGAGAGGGAGGGAGCGGGAGTATGTCCCGAATTGGGGGGAGGGAGAGGGAGAGAGGGGGAGTATGTACTATTAACTCCAGAGGGGGGTGGGGGGGGTGGGCTTTTAAAAACGGGCGTCTCGGTGGTGGCTCGAAACCGGGCCTCGATCTTGGGGGTCAAAAAAAACCCGCTTTGACCACTAGGCCTCCCCCGCCCCTTCGTATACTTATTTTAAAACCTACTTTCCCTTTTAAGTGGTAGCTGTTTGCATAGTCAGCCTTCTGGGGTTTGGGGGGAAAATTTTGACATCTATTTTTACCAACCCGAATTGGCCTACTCTTTCGAAATGCAAAAAAGGGTTTGTGTGTGCAAGATGTTCTGCGTGCGTTCGCAACGGACTTGGGGATTTTTTTTGGGGGGGAGAGAAGTAGGAAATGATGTTGAACTCGAGGGAAACATTCCCTAAAGATGGGTGTCTCCGTGGTGGCCCGGAATCGGGCAAAATTTATTTCTTTATTTATTTATTCTTTCTTTTTTTATATCGAGGATAAGGGAATAAGCATCATTGTGCTTTTTTTTTACACCCGTCCCCGCGTGTGTATACCTGTTTGTAAAACCCTTGCCCATCTGTCCCACCAGAAACAAATGGCCTTACTCTTACGAAAAGCGGAACAGGATTTTAAACGTGTGTGCAAGATGCTCTGCGTGCGTTTGCACGCGAGGCCTTGGTTTATAGTCTGATCCGAAAGAATTGGGCGAGAGTGGAGTTTAGCACTGATGTTTAACTCCATGGACAAAATCCACCCCAGCGGGGGGAAACGAAAAAAGGGGGGCGTTCAAATTGCGGCCACAAAGTTCTGTCATAGGCTATCCCATCACATCAAAAGATTTACAAGCCAGCCCCTTTGACACTAAGGTTTTCCCACCCCCCTTTTGTAAACCGATTTTTTTTGGTAAAAAAGAGGGGGTTAACTAGACTATGTAATTATAGTAATGTCCATGGTCTTTTTTCCCCCGGGAAACTTCCCCCCAACCACCCCCCCCACCCCCGGAACCCCCCCCACCTCCACGGAGAATTGGAGCCCCATGACCGATTTGTAAATTCCTGGGCTTTGTAAAACCCCGATAAAGAGGGAAGGGGGTTTTGAAAGGGGGGGAGGAGGGAAAGTGGGTGGAAAAATGTGCCAAAAACCCAAAGGCAGGCCTGTCCCCTGTTGGTCCGTGATGCACAGCCCTGGTTTCCCTTGCCCAGGGATCTGAGCAACCAAGGCCCCCTCTTCATCTTGACTGGATTGAACAACGAAGTAGGTAGGAGTTTTGGGGGGTAGGGATCAGAGTGGCGTCTGTTAGGACCCCATCTCTGATAAAAAACTTCAGGGACTAAATGGTTGAGGGGCAGTGGGGCTGTGGTCTCTTTGTGGGCATTTCCCCTCTCTGCGACATTATTTCTTCTTCAATCGTCAGACAGCAATGATGTTTTCTGTCATATGAGGAAAATGCGCGAAAAAAATGCGTTAAGCGCTGCAGGCCCAGCGCATTCGGCTTCGGCGTGTGGTATGTAACCCCACCGTATGAGGTTGACAAGCATTCGAACACGCCCCACCCCTGTTTGCACACTTCAGGCGTTCCGTCAAAGATGCAGCTGTCAACGTGCGTTTGTGTGTGTGCACACTGTCCACAAAAGTCACCAGTCACTTTTATTTTTCTTTTAGCTCGGAAACAAAATTTGTCCTGAAGTTCTCTGCAAGGCTTTATGACCGTTTTAAAACTTTCCCTTCTCTCAGTGGTCACAAAGAGAGAGCCCACCAATCGTATGTTGAACAAGAAATTTTGGGGGCCTGAAATCGGCACGGCATGCCAACCCCTTTCAAACGAGGGGGAAAGGGGGGACCTCAAAGCCCCCAAACCATGGTAATTAAAGCACTTCCCAGTCACCTTCTGGGTCATCCACTTTTCTTGCTCTGAAACCTCAGAAGTTAGCTTGGTTGTCGACAGTTGTTTTTGGGGATCGAATCACGTTCGAGGCTTGTGTGTCCCCTCCAAAAGTATCAAGAACATAGCAATTCGCGCTGCAGCAACAACGAGTTCGTCACCGTTGCAGCAATCAATTTATCGTCTCCGCAACTCAAGATCATCGTTTGCGCAAACAAGATCACCGTTTGCAGCAAGCAAGTGTAATCCCCAAATCACCATCAAGAGTTCGTCGCCGCAGCAGCATCAAGATTTATCGTCGCCCCCAACATATTTGTCGTTTGCCGAAAAATCAAGAAACCGCTGCAGCATCAAGCCAATCGTCGCAGCAACATTTATCATCGTCGCCGCAAAATTTAAAATTATCGCTGCCGCAAC
Organism: Stramonita haemastoma; assembly: GCA_030674155.1. Classification (NCBI taxonomy): domain Eukaryota; kingdom Metazoa; phylum Mollusca; class Gastropoda; order Neogastropoda; family Muricidae; genus Stramonita; species Stramonita haemastoma. The sequence goes on along the minus strand of JASPKP010000533.1, from coordinate 10,203 downwards.
AACAAGAGTTTGTCCCCTGGAGCATAAGAAGCTAGCATCGTCGCCGGGCTGCATCAAGACATTGTCGCCGCGTCAAGGTTAGGGCGCCTTTGCAAAAGTCAAGGTCGTGGACGCAGAAACATTGAGTTCTCGCTGCATCCTCAGCATCAACTCACCGTCGTCGCATCATCATCACCGTCGCCGCATCAACATCATCGTCGCCGCGTTCGATCATCGTCGCTGAAACAACATCACCGTCGCGCTTAACAATACCAGTTGCCGCATCATACCGTCGCTGCATCAAAATCACCGGTCGCCGCATCAACATTACCGTCGCCGCTCGTCAACAACCCGTCTGCCGCATCAACATCATCGTTCGCCGCATCATCATCGTGCCGCATCAACATTCATCGTCGCGGAGCCGCATCAAGATCACCCGTCGCCGCATCATCCTTACGTCGCTGCATCAAGATCTTTGTCGCCGCTTCAAAATCATCGTCGCCGGAGCCCCATCAAGTTCAACGTCGCCGCATCGGGATCGTCGTGCCGCATCATCATCGTCGCTGGCCGCATCAAAATTTATCGTCGCTGGAAACAACAAAAGGGTTTGTCGTCGGAGCAACATCAAGTTTCATCCGTCGCCGCTACATCAAGATCATCGTCGCCGTACATCAAGATCCCTCGTCGCCGCCTACAAACAAGGTTATCGTCGCCACAGCCGCCAGAGCAACGAGTCGACGTCGGATCAGCATCAAGGTTCGTCGCCGCAACATTAAGAAGGGCGCCGCAGCATGCATTTAAGACGTCGCCGCAGCAGCATTAAGAGTCGTCCCCCCGCAGCAAAATAAAACGTCGCCGCTTTGTAAACATTAAGGACGTCGCCGCAGCAACATTTAAAATTTATCGTCGCCGGAGCAACATCAAGATCATCGTCGCCGCATCAAGATCATCGTCGCCGCATCAAGATCATCGTCATTTTCCCCTGTGTAACTTTTTTTTTTTTTTTCCCAAATGGGGAAAAACGAGGTGAAAACCCAACGATACGAGTGTGCACCCTTTTTTTTTTTCCCTTTTTTTAATTGTCATCCGTTTCTATCGCCCGCAAAATTTGGTTTACTCAAATCGAAAGGCAAAATTGGGTTTTTAAACGAAGGCGCAAAAACTTTCTCATGGGGTTTGACTCGACCCCCCTTTTATAGCCCCCCCTGGGGGAAACCGACCCCAAAAGACGAATGGAGCCGATACTGATGCAAATGCAGGGGGGAAAAGAACCCCCTTTAAAAACAGTTGCCTATTACGGGTTTTCGACCCCCGGGCCCCCCCCCCCAAAAAATCTCAAGCGCAATGAACCATCAGGCTTTTTCCCCCCCCCCCCCCCCCCCCCACTAAACTTTATCTTAAAAAATTTTTTTGTTTTGGGATTTTAAAACGTAAACTTTAAAGCCTTCAAAATTTTCCCTTGTTTTGGTTTTTAAAATGTAAAAAACCCAGTCTTCGAAATTTTTGGTTTTGATTTTCAAAGGGCCATTTAAAGCTTTTGGGGGAGATCCTGAATTTTTTGGGGAATTTTTTGTTTTTTTTTTTTTTACAAGGGAAATGGGGCAGAGGAAAAATGGCACCTTACGGTACTTTTTTTGATCTATTAAAAAGGGAAATGGAGATAAGCAGTTTTGGTTCTAACCCCCTTGGGGTGTCTTCCCAACCCCCCCCAAAGAAGTCTGTTTAAATCGAAAATTTCTTGAAAAATATTTTTCAACCCCCGCATCCCCCCCTAAAAGAAACGGAAATTTAAAAACCCCAAAAAATTCCCTGTCGAGTTTATTTTATTTTCCCCCGCCCTGATAAAAACAAATTTGGGAATCCAAAAAGTGAAGCGAAACAAAAAAAAAATAAACACGGGGCTTTGCAGAATCCCTTTTAAATGTTCACATCATTCAGGTCATGTTTTACTTTAATTTTTTTTTCTTTTATTTTTTCCCTCCACTCGATCTCCGCGTTTTCCCAAAACGGTGATATTTTTGGGGAATGCAAACCGTTTCACCTCCCTTTTTTGGGTTACCCCACATACCACCTTCCGGGATGATGTGGAAAGGCACAGGGCGAATGTTTTTTATTCCCTTTCCCCATCCTTTCCTAGGGGCACAAAATGGCTTTTTTTTTTACGAAAGTTTGAAGGGGTTTGCGTAAGTTTTTGGGGTGCTTTCCCCCACGGGACTTAATTTTTCTTCCCCACCCAAAAGGACTTTGGGGGGAAAATGGCATCGGAAAATTAAAGCAAACTCCCAAAAGGAAAACCCAACAAATTTGGGTTTCTCTACATGGCCAACCCGGGGCCCATCAAAAATCAAAATCTCCACCTCAAACCCAAATTTGGCTTTAAAAATTTATACCAGACTCTTTTTGAGATCTGACAAAAAGTAGCCGGGGGGGGAAAAAAAAAACCGGGAAAAAAAAAGGGAAAAAATTTACGCCCCTTCATTTGAAAATAAAATTTCCCAAAAACCCATTTCCACAAAATTCAAAATGCGGGTTTTTTTGGGTGTTTTTTAATTTTTTTTTTTCCCTAAAAATAAGTTAAAAATATTGGGGGGACAGGATACCTGGTGGCCCTGTTTGGCGCAGGTAAACCGCTCAAATCATTTTCAGAAAAGGATTTTTCCTTTGGATTAAGATAATTTCCCGACTCCACTCTCCCCAAAAGCCCTTTTCCGGAAAGACACAATAAAACCGAGGCCCCCCTTGTGAAACCGCATGGAAAAGAACATCATGCCACCCTTTTGAACCCGTTTTGCTTTTTCCAAAAGATTAGACCATTGTGCCCCTTTGGTTTGGAAGGGAAATGACAAAAATTAAAAAAACTGCAGGGCACACCTTTGCCTTTTTAAAAAAAAAACACATGTTTTTCTTATCCCCAACACCTTTGGGAAAAAAAAAGAATAAAATAAAAGAAAAAAATGAAAAAGTATTTTTAAAGTAAGTCTGAATTTTTTTCTTTTTTGGGATCTTTGCAAATTTGCCCGGGAAATTTTTTGGTAAATTTGGGTTTGTTTGTTTGCTGTTTTAAAGGGGTTTTCTGGTGCCAAACCAAAGTATCCAGCGGCCAAGGGAAAATCCAAAATTGACCATTTTTAAAGACCACAAAAAAAGGGTTCGACGAGAAAAGAAACAAGTTTGGGGATTGGGGAAGTAGTATTTATAGAAATTAGTATTTGTATTTTTTTAGTAGAAAAGAAAAAGTAGTAGTAGAAAGTTTGCGGTTTTTTTTGGTGTTTTTTTTTTTTTTTTTTTTTTTTTTTAATGAATCCAAATTAGCGATTGGATGAAAAAACAACAAAAAAAACCCCCCTTTTTTTTTCTGCAAAGTCTTGAGGATTTGGAAAAACAATTTTTCTTTTTAAATGGAAATCAAAAAAATTTTTTAAAAAGGTAAACCTGTCCCCCAAAATTTCTTTGGAAAAATTGTTTTTTTTCTTCGCCCAAACGTCAAACAGCACCCATAGAAAAATGTAACAAGAAGAAAAGGAACAAAGCAAAAAAAATTAAGGGGGAAATGGGAAAAGAAAAAATTTTCTACACAAAATTTTTCCGGGAATGGGGGGTTTCCCTATTTAAAAACCGACAGCTCCCTAAAAACCCCAAAACGGTTTTTATTTTTTTTTTGAATAGAAAGAAAATTTAGTTTTTTGGGAAAAATAGGTAAACGTGTTCCATAACTTAAGAAATTTTTAGGGAATTTAAATTCAGAGCCCCAAAAAAATTAAAAATTTTTGAAACAACCCAGCACTTGAATGGGCCCAAAGTTTTTAGCTCGTAGTAGAAATTGCGCGCTAAACATTCTCTCTTTGAGATATTTCGAAAAAGGGAACTTTCGCTTAAAAATTTTAAAGAGCATTCAAGCCTGAAGAAAATTTTGGGGTTTGATGAGGGGAAAAAAATTGGAAACAAAGTATCACAGAAATGTTAAAAAATTCTTGTTTAAAATTTTTGCCGTGTTATCCCATTAGATTTCCACTCTCCCCTCTCCTCCCCTTTCTCTCCCCTTTCCTCCCTTCCACCTCTCTCTCATTTCCCTCCCTTTTCCTCTCCTTCTTCTCTTCTCTCTTATATATAAAAATAAATATAATAAATCGCTCTCCCCGCTTTTCCCCTCTCTCAAACAGGTTCACACACACACACACACACTACAAAACACACACACAAAAACTCACACTCAAAAGAACCCTAAAACAACACACACACTCGTACATACACACACACACAAAACTCGTAAAATACACAACACTTTTCGCCCCTCAAACACACCCACAAAACGGGACTCACCCCTACCACTCTCAAAACAAACATACAATTTTCCAAACACACACCCACACACACAAACACACACACACCCCAACACACACACACACCACACACAATTTCGTTTGGTATACATGTCTATGCCGTGCGGCGCGCGTGTTTTTGTGCGTGGGCGCGCGTTCTGTGTGCGTGGGGTGGCGCGCGTTCATTTTTATGGGGTTTGCTGCGTGCTTGCGTGCTTTCGGGGCGTGCGTGCGTGTCGGCGTGCGGCGGCGTGCGGTTGCGTTCGTCGGCGTCTGCGTGTTTGTGTGTGGGGGTGTGTGTGGGTGTTTTGGTGTGTGTTGGGGTAAAATTTTTGGTTTCCGCGCCGCGCGACGGGTGTTTACGGTGTGTGCTTTTGACGTTTTGCGGTGGGGTTTTGTGGGGCGTGTGTGCGTGTTTTGCGTGTTTTAAAAGGTATTTTGGGAGGGAGAAGTCGGGTTGGGGAAAAGGAGGGGCAAAAAAGCATGACAAGGGAGTTGAGGGGGGTTAGGGGATGCCCATAAGCGGAGAGGAAAAGGCGAAAAAAAGGACCCTGGCTTTTTGTTTTCCCTTAAAAATTTTCCATTTTAGGTGGGGTTTTTTTTTTTTTTTTCAAAAATGGAAAGGGCAACCCCGTTAAAAAAAATTTTCGGACTTGAAATTCACCTTAAACAAAATTTGTTTTTACATTTTTTTAAATTTAAATGGGCTTTTTTAAAAAAAATGGCCCGCAACTCGTTAAAAAAATTTTTCGAAACCTTAAAAATGCTTTTATTCTAACAAAGGGAAAAAAAGCCCCAAAAAGTTTTTTGGGTCCCCCTAAAATCCACCCCCTTGCGTGTGCGTTTTTTGTAAGAGTTTTTTGGTCATCCGTTCCTGCGAACAAAAACCCCTGGCCTAAAAAAATTTTGAAGGGCAAAAATGGGGTTTTAACAATGGGGGAAGACGTTCGCGGGGGTTTCCCCAAACATTTGGACCAGGGTTTAAAAATCATCTTCAAAAAGGTTTTTTCGGGGAAAATAGAAAAACCGGGAAATTTTTAAGGGGCCACTTTTTGCTGTTGATAGGACTGGGATTCTGTTTTAAACTCCAGGCTTTTTGCGGGGTAAAAAAATTTTGCCATTGTGTTTACCCAAACACACCATTTTTTTTTACCGCTGTTTGTTCCACATGAATTTCAAACTTTTAACCGACCACACAGAAAAACCCTTTTGGCATGCTTTTGGGAGAAACTCAAAAACCCTAAAACACTTAACCCAACAAAAACCCCGGGGGCCCCCCCATGGGAAACCCAAAAAGGGCAGATAAAAAAAACGGTCGGGCTGAAAATTTTTGGCTCAAAATTTTTTTTTTTCCCCTCGCGTTGGGGGGGAAAAAAAAGGATGCAAGGAAGGGGGGGAAGAGGGGGGAAGGGCCCCTACTCCTCCGAAAAGCAGTTTTCAGGTTTTGCGGGGGGTAAAAATGTCTGTGCGCCTACTTAGGCGTACTTCGGTTTTATATTCCCATCCGAAGAATTTTGGGGGGGGAGTAGAGTCAGCGCGATTTTAAAACCCCCCAAGGGGGAAAAATACCCCTTTTAAAAGGGGTTTTCGAAACCGAGGTTAGCAGCGCAAGGCGCAACATCCAAACCAAACCGGGCTATCCCCCCTCCCGGGGAGAGGGGGGGGGGGGGAGGGAAAACACGCAACGGGGCAAAAAACACCCCCCTTACCCCACACACACACCACACACACATCCCCCCCAACACACTCCACAAAAACCCCCCAACCCACACACACAAAAAACACATTTTACACACCCCACCCCACACCCACACACACCCCCACCCCCCACAAAACCCACACCAACCCACACAAAAACCCCCCCCACACACCCACACCCACACCACACATTTCCCCCCCCCCACCCCCCCCACACACACACACACTCACCCCAACACAAAACCACCCACACAAAAACACACTTACACGCCCGCAAAACCCACCCCACACACACCCCACACACACACACACGCACCCCACCCCAACACCACACAGAAAGGGCGGGGAAGGGAGGGGGGGACTGGGATACTTTTTTTTTTTTTGAGGAAAAAGGGAATAAGAAACACATTTCCGTTCCCACCGGCACCAATGCCCTATTTCCTCGAAAAGGGGGAGGGGGTTTTTTTAACGTTCCCGCAAGATTTTCCCTGCTTGCGTTCGCACACGGGGCCCTTGGGTTTTTTTTCTAAATCCAAGGACTTGGGGGGGGGGGGGGGGGCCCCAGTGCATCGGCACGTGTGTTGGTGGGGTTTGGGTTTTGGGGGGGGGGGGGGAGGTGCTTTGCGTGTGGGGTCCGTGACCCCTGCAAAACCAAATCTAGAAAATGAATACCACGGTATTTCCATCGCCAGTAAAACGTCATGTTTTTTAAAAAAAAAACCCTTTAAGCTCCCTGAAAAAACTTGCGGGGATTGTAAAAATCAAAAACCCAAAAAAAAAAAATGATCCCCCCAAAAATTTTTGGGGAAAAGGGATTAAAAGGCGAAGAGTGAAGGCCGCGTAAAAAATTGCAGCATTTTTTTTTTAAAAAAAAATAAAAGGGCCCCGTGTAATTGTTTTTGGGCCAACCTTGCAGTAAAGGAAAAGGCCCGGGAAAAGCCATTGGTCAGAGCCCCGCTTTTTAGCAAGAGGTTTGGTTTCCCACCCTCAAAAACTCCCTACTCGCCTATCCCCAGCTTGGGTTAAACCCCGTTGAGGGGGGTGGTCCACCTCTTGGAAGGGTGACCAACCTTTCATGACCCCAAGCTCAGTACGGGAAACCCCCATTTTTAACCCCACCACAAAATTGGGTCCCTTTCCCTTTTTTGGGGTCAGGGAAGGTAAAAACGGCGAGAGAGACGGACGGGATGGGCCCTTTCCCCTCAATATGCGGGGGCCCCAAAGGAAACTCCCAAAACCCCCCAGCCCCCGGGAGGTGTTTTGGTTGGGGGCCCCTTTGTTCCCCCAAAAAAATTCAAAAGGCATAATTTATTCAGAAAAACCTGAGGTCCTTACACTTCTTTTCCCCAACGACGGGCATGGGCTATGGGGACATTTTTTTTTAAAACACCTTTTAAAAACCTTTTTAAGTGCTTTAAAACAATTTTAAATTTTTACCTAGTGACGGGTTAAATGTTAAAAACCCCAATTTTTTCCATGTTTATGCTTTTGGGGTTCCCCAAATTTTAAAAAGTCGAACCCCTTAATTTAGTGGGTTTCCCCAACATCAAAAATGTGAAAGAGAAAATTGTTTTTTTTAGAGGTTTTAAACAAAGAATTTTTTGGGGGGTTAAAAAAGCTAGTTTTCCTTTTTCCTATATTTTTTTTCATGAACGGACCTGTACAAACTTCATAAATTTTCCAATTAAAATTGTTTTTTATTATTTTGTTTTTTTTTTTTTGGGTTTTTTTTTTGGGGGGGTTATTGGTTTTTGGTTTGAGCAAACACCAAAAGGAACTTTGACAAACCCCAAACCCTCACTTTTCTTTTCTGGGGATAAGGCAAGCTTTTCCCTTTAAAATTGATAAGCTAAATGTTAAAACACTTACCCATTTCGAGGGTCGTGTTTTCTGACTGAAAAGATGACATGGCTGGAATTTAGCTTTTTTTTTCCACTTTGTTTTTTAAAAACATTTTTGGAAGAACATTTTTGGTCTGAGATATATTTGAATAAAAATGGTGGAAATTCAAAAACTAAAAAATTGTCATGGGTCCCGGGCATTTGTGTCACTTCGGTCAAAACCAAATTGGGGAAAAACCAAATTCCCCCTTCACAAAAAAAAAACTGGAAATTTTGGGGTTTAAACCGGCCGCAGCGAAATAAAATTGAAACTTCCCAAAAGAAATTGTAAAAATCTGGGGTTTTCAATTCTTTAAAGAAATGTTAGACAAATCCCCCCCCCCCCCCCCCCCCAAACAAAAAAAAAAAACAAAAAAAATTTAAAAAAGGGGGCCTTTGTTCCCAAAAATTTTCCTTAATGAATGAATTTGGGTTTTTGTTTTTTTTGTGTAGAGTATGTGCAACAAGACCCCGTCAAAAACTCTCCTCTCTTCCCCACTCTTCTCTCTCTTTTTCCCCTTCTCTCATCTCTCTCCTCCTCTCTCCTCTCTCCCTCTCCTTTTCTCATTCCCCTCCTCTTTCCCCTCTTTTCTCCCCCCTCACAAGAACACTTTCCACAAAAGTTAAATCCTGTTCCGCTTTTCCCTAAGAGTACCATCGGTTTTCCCCTTTGGGAAAAAGTGACATTTACCAAAACTGGGATACACAAAGAGGCTGGACGTAAAAAAAAAGCACCCAAATTTTCCCTTTTTCCATTAAACCTCGATAAAAAAAAATAAATCAAAAAACAAATCAAATCAAACAAATCAAATCAAATCCAAAACAAAACAAATCCAAAAAACCCCCCCCTCTCTCTCTCTCTTTTTTCCCCCTTCTCTCTCTCTCCTTCTCTCCCTTCCTCAATTTTTCCTCTTCCTCCTCTCCTTTCCTCTCTCCCCCTCTCTCCTCTCTCTTTTGTCTTTGGGTGCCAAATTTTAAAGGTTTGGGTATGTTTTTTTAGGCCCCCCTGCTAGTTTTCAATCCGGGGTTTTTTTTATTTTTTTTTCCTTTTTGAAAAAAATTTCCCTTCGGGTTTTTGATGTTTTTTTGTTTTTCCCTTTCTATTTTGTTTCTTTTTCCCCTCTCTTTCTATCTCCAATGTAATTTTTAAAGCATGAGTGGGGGGGGCCGGGGAGGTTTTAATGTTGTGTCCCTTTTGTTTTGCGTTGGTTTTATTTTTGGGGGTTTTTTTTGGTGGGTAGGTTTTGTTGTTTGTGTAGTTTTTTGTGTGTGTTTGTGTGCTTGTGTTTGTGTGTTTTTTAAATTTTTGTGCAAATGTGTTTTTTGTGGGTGTGTGTTGTTTGTTTTGTGTTGGGGTTTTTGTGTGTGTGTGTGTGTGTAAATTTTTGGTTTTTCTTCTTTGTGTGCCTTGTTTCTGTTTTGTGTGTGTGTGTGGGGTTTTGTGTGTGTGTGTGTGGGCCCCCCTTTGGGCTGTTTCCCGGGCTGGGGTGTCCTCTGTGGGGGTCTCTGTTTGCATGGGGGGTTTTTTTGCTGTGCTGTGTTGTGCCTTTTGGCCCGTGCGTGCGGGACTGTGGGTGTGCTGTGTTTTTTAAATGTTCCCCGCTCTGGCTATCATTCCCTCATTTAGAAAAAAATCCCCCCGCTTTGGGTTGTTCCCCCTCTCCTTTCGTTTTATGTTACGTCACCCTTCCCGTTTAAACCCTGAATGGATATTTCCCGCATTATTCCCCTCTGCACGCTCATGAAATTTGGGGGGGGGGGGGAAGGCGGGTTGGGAGGGTATGCATGCGGCCGGGGGGGGGGTGGGGGGTGGGGGGGGAAGAGAAAAGGAAAAGGGGGGAAGGGGGTGGGGCCCGGCATAAAAGTAAAAAATATTGGGTTGACAAAGAAAAAAGGGAATGTTTTAGGGGGTTTTTGGGGGATATAAACCTATTAAGCGGGGTTTTTTTTTTAAGGTAAAGAAAAAGAACCGCAACAACACAAGAAGAAAGAACAACAAAACAGACAAACCAAACATACAACCTTCCCCGCGTGCATACAGACCCAAACCCACACCCAAAACATACATAAAATTTCATACATACATACGGTTAAAGATAAAGTACGCACGTATCAAAGTACGAAACGTAACGGGACATACCACATTTTCAAAATACAAACAAAAACAAACATACATACATACAATACAAAATACAAACTAACAAAAACACCCAAAAACACACACACACAATTTCACCCAAAAAACCACAACCCCAAAAGAAGGAGAAGAGAGAGAGAGAGGAAAAAGAAGGAAAAAGAGGGGAGAAGGGGAGAGAGAGAGAAGAGAG
>JASPKP010005334.1:10000-16029 GCA_030674155.1 Stramonita haemastoma | reverse complement strand
AATTTTTTAAAGCCCATCGGGGGGCGGAAAAGGGAAGAAATAAATTACACTGATAATAATGAGATAACAACTTAAAAACCGGGGGGCGAAAGCAATTTTCAGTTGGGAGAGGGGGAAAGATGGAGGAGGAGAGGTTTTTGAGAGGATTTTGGGGAGGGAGAAGAAGTGGGGGAGGGGGAGGAGGGAGAGAGAGAGAGAGAGAGACGGGCGGGACAGCGACGACAGACAGACGACAGACAGACGACAGAGTTTGCACTTCCCGAGGAGAGAGGGGGGGGGGGAGGAGGGGGGGGGGGGGGGGGCGGGGGAGTTGCTTTTTGGAACCTCAATCTGTTCTGGGCTTTTGCAGGGAAAAAGCAATTACTTTTGCGTGGGGGGAAACTTGTCCCCCCTTTTCTTTCTCCCCCCCCGGAGAATTTCCTCCTTTCCGTTTCCCCCTCCTCCCCCTCTCTCTTTTCCCTCTTCTCTCCCCTTTCTCTCTTTTCTCCTCTCCTTCTCCTTTTCCCTTTTTCCCTCTCCCCCTTCTTTTCTCTTCTTCTCTTCTTCTTTTCTTTTCTTTTTTTTGATGACCCTAGGTTCTATGGCCCCTTTTTTAAGCAAGCACCTGAAGATGAAGTAATTTTGTGTTATGCTGTCCAGTGTTTAGAGGTGTTAGGCAGAGTTACATCCCTTAAATTTTATAGTAGGCACCCTAATTCATTTGGGACTCTGTTTATCATGGCGTCAAGTCGTGAGGTTGTGCACAGCCTCACTTTATATTTGTTTTAAAAGCTTTCAAATAAGAGATATTTTATATCGTAAGTCATATCTTTTTAATGTGTTGTGCTGTATAATAAATTTTTTTTGTTGTTTTTAAGTTGTCTTAATCCCAAAAAAATACCCAAAGCAGTTTGGCAACCCCCTTCTGTATGGGCCAATGGCCTTTTTGTGAATAAAAGTGTTCGGTTCGAGTTCTGTCTTCTCTGTCCTCTCTGCTCTCTCTGTCTCTCTTTTTCTCTCTGTCTCTCGTTCCCTTCTCTTTTCCCGGGGAAAAAAAGGGCGGGGTGGATGTAAAAAGCACGGGGAGTGTTATTATTTCCTCGAAATAAAAGAATTTTGCCTTGCCTTGCCTTTTGTTCTTCTCCCTCCCTCTGTTTCTGTCTTTTCTTCGGGTCTTTTGTCTGTCTCTTCTGTCTCTTGTCTTCTCTGTTCCCCTCTTTTCTGTCTCTCTTTTCCCCCCTTTTGTCCCCTCTGTCTCTCTCTGTCTCTCTCGTCTCTTCGGTTTTCTCTCTCTTTTCTCTTTTCTCTCTGTCTTTTTCCCTCTCTCCTGTCTTCCCCCTTTTCTTCCTGTCTCGTCTCTGTCTCTTTTTTTTCCTGTTCTCTCTGTCTTGTTTGTCTTGCCCTGTCTGTCTGTCTGTCTGTCTGTCTGTCTGTCTGTTTTTCTGTCTGTCTGTCTGTCTTCTGTTGTCTGTCTGTCTTCTCTCCCCCTCTCCTCTCTTCTTCTTCTCTTTTTCCCCTCTCCCCCCTTTCTTTTTGTTCATACCCTGAGGGACACATCATGCATGCACATTTATGCATTTTCCAACACAACACAACACACGTCACCACCACACAAATCACCCCACAGAATACACACACAGACACACACCGACACACAATCACACACAATCACACACACACACACACACACACACAATCACACACAATCACACACACACACACAACAATCAAAACCACACCCCACACCCACACAACACAACACACACACACAACCACACACACAACCACACCACAACACAAACACACACACACCACACTTAAATGAAACCCATTTACTTTTTACAAAAGAGAAAGGGGAAAGGGGGGGCATATTATCAAAGTATCTTTCATCTTTTTGGGTTTTTTTGGGGGGGGATATTTCATTTCTTTGTTTATTTACTTTAAAGGACGAGCTGTGATAGTGGCATGTTGGAAAGTAACAAAGCAGACGACGCCTAAAAAACAAAATAAATTTTAAAGGGGGGAAAAAAGGTTTGTCCCAAAACCTGTGTGGTCGTAGGAGGCGAGGCATCAGTTTCCTCAGTTTTTTTGGGGGCTAGTATTGGGGGCGGCGCCCATCCCTTCCCCCTGGGCCCCCTTTCCCTTCCCTGGCCCAAAGGAGGGTAGGGGTTTCCATTGACGTGGGAAAAGGGGGGGATGAACTGAAAACCAAGGCGCCAAACGGTCACCCACCCACTTGGTAACCCACGTTTGGAGTGCTTTTTTGGGGGGGTAAGCGAGGCCTGACCACTGAGCTATCCCGCCCCCATCTAACAAAATACATCTGATATAAACGGCAGGTTGGGCAGCAGATTGATGCTTAGCATTTCACATTTAAATTTCCGGGGTTAGAATTCAAGGGGCAAAAAGGCTACAAGAACACCGCTGTGCAAACTCCATTCGGCTCACTCACCTTTAACTTGTGGTTTGTTGTTGTTGTGATTAAATTAACGTCCCCGCGGAGATTTCCCATTTAGGGACTGTGGTAGGGGTTACATTTTTCTTAGTAGCTTGCAGGTCATTTGGGATCTTTTTTTTTAAAAGCGCTAGCCAAAAAAGAAATTTTGCTGATTTTTTTCAGACTTTTTTTTCAAGTAGAAAAAAAAACATGTGTATTTGCAATTTTTTTTTTTAAGGGGGGGGGGGGGCCCCCTTTTTTGAGGATATTTTAAAAGCAACACCAGGTAGTACAAGAAAGTTGGAAAGATTTTCAAATGGAATTTCTTGGTTTTTTTCGTGTTTATCCCTGATGATATTGTGGTTAGGAAACTTTTAGACGACAAAGGATGGGAAGGGGTTTTTGTAATGGTTTAAAAAAAATCAAACCCTTTCCAAAGTTTTGCAAAATCAAAAGTTTCAAATCAAAGGTTAATTTTTCATTAAAAAAAAATTCTATGGCGGGTTTTTGTGGTGCCGTTTTAAATGCAAAAAAAAAAAAAAAAAAAAAAAGAGGGTAATAGTTTTGGAAAAAAAAAAAGAAAAGTAGCCTCCCAAAAATATTTGGAGTTTTAGAAAAACATGTGGGGGGTTTGCCGGAGATGGAAGAGGTGAATGCTAAACGCGTTAGTCTTTGATGGTGTTTCCTTCCTTTAAAAAGGCGCATGTTCCCGCTCCTTTTTCTTTTCATATTTTTTATTTTTGGGTTTTGGGTTTTTTTTTTTCGCTGTTGCCGACTGCCAAAGCTTGATAGACAGACGTGTGGCTGTGGGAAAAAAAAAAAGAGAAATAAAAAAACTAGTGCAGCTTTCTCTCACTAGGTCATGCTGAGAAAACAGTGAAGTAGCTGGAATTTGGGGGGGTTGGGGGGGGGTGGGGAGGGGGGTGTTGCGAAGGAGATTGGGGACAGAGGGGAACAGAAAAGGGGGTGGTGGTTTGGTTGGGGGTGGGGGTGGTTGGTGGTGGGGTTTTGGGGGTGGTGGTGTGGTGCGACGACGATGATGATGACGACGACGCGTGCGACGACGACGCGACGACGATGTGATGTTTTATAAGCGACACGACGACGACGATGATGATGTTTATGATTTATGATGATGATGATGATGATGATGACCACACACACCAACACCACACACACACACACACCAACACACACACCACCACACACACACACACACAACACAAACACACAAAAACCAAACCTTCAAACTCTCCCTCTCTTTCTCTTGCATTCCTCCCTCCCCACCCCCATCCTCTTCCCTTTTTCTCTTCCCTCCCCCCCCCCCCTTCCCTTTTCTGTCTCTTCCCCCCCCCCCCCCCCCCTAAAAAAAACAAAAACAGAAAAAATAAGAAAAAGAAGAGGAAGAAGGAAGAACAACAAAAACAACAATATCAAAAGCAAAAAACAAAAAACGCATCAAAAAAAGAGAAGAAGAAGAAGAAGAGAAGAAGAAGAAAAAGAAGAAAAGAAGAGAAGAAGGAAGAAGAGAAAGGGAAATGAAGAAGAAAAAAAAACAACAACAAAAAAAACAACAAAATTCAACAACAAAAAAATTTTCAACAAACAAAAACAACAAAACAACAAAAAGAGCGGCGAAAAAAGAAGAACAAACAAAGCCAAAAAAATTCAAAAAAACTCAAACAACCGCTTTAAAAACGCATCAAGAAGAACAAAAAACAAGAAGAACAAGGGAACAAAAAACAACAAATCAACAACAACAACATCAAAAAAACAACAAAAGCAGATCAAGAAGAAGAAAAAGAAGAAGAAGAAGGAAGAAGAAGAAGAAGAAAAAAGAAGAAGAAGAAGAAGAAAAAAAAGAAAAGAAGAACAAGAAAAAAGAAGAACAAGAAGAAAAAAGAACAAGAAGAAAATAAAAAAGAAGAAGAAGTAAAACTTTCTATTCTACTACTACTACAAATTCTATATTTCTTCTACTCTACTACTCAAAACAACAAAAACAACCCACAACACAAAACAACAAAAAACCCCCCCCTTTAAAAAATCTCAGCAGAAACGTGTTCTTCCACCCCTTCTTTCACTTTTGGGAAAGCACAGCAAAAAAAGGGCCCAGCCAGAAAACTGAAACTTTGCAAGCAGCAAGCGCCAGCCTGCAGCTTTACCTGTGCTTTGGTGTATCCCCACCAAACACCCCCTTCTCCCTCTCCTTCCTCCCCCCCCTCCCCCCCCCTTCTTTCTCTCTCTCTCTCTCTCTCTCTCTCTCTCTTTCTCTCCACCCCACCGACCTTCGCTCTGCTCTCTCGCTCCGCCCCTCTCTCGCTCTCTTCGCTCTCGCTCTCGCTCTCTCTGCAGGCTTGAGGATGTTACTGTCATCACAGTTGTCTAGGCGGGCCTATATAATCAGCAGGGTAAAGTTTTCCAGCCAGTGTCAAGTTTTCCGGGAAAGTGTTTAAGTTTTCGGCAGTGTACAGCTTTCCAGAAAGGTAAGTTTTCCAAGTGTGTACAAATTTCCAGACAGTGTTCTTTCTTTCCAGAAAGTGCAAAAGCTTTCCAGATAGTGTATAGCTTTCCAGAAAGTTTTAAAGTTTTTCGGCAGGGGTTAATGAGTTTTTGTTAAAAGTTTTTCAGGCAGTTTAAAGTAGTGTAAACTTTTTCAGGCAGTGTAAGATTTCTAAGTTGTGTAAAGTTTTTGGGCAGTGTAAGAGTGTAAACTTTCCAAGGCTTTTGAAAAGTACCGTTTTTTTTTCAGGCAGTGAAAAGCAGTGTACCCGTTTTCCAGGAAGTGTATAGTTTTTTTAGGCAGTGGAAAGGTTTTTCCCGGCAGCCCCATAAACCAGCAGTTTACGGCTTTCCCAGTTTTTTTGTTTTTGTTTTTTGTTGTTGTTGTTGTTTGTTGTTTTCCCCTGTAAAAATTTAATATGTGAAGGCACAGAAAAGGGATGGGGTTTGGTTTTTTTGGGATTGTTTGGTTTTGTGTTGCTAGTAACATGGTATTTTTGTGTGTGTGGTGTGTGTTGTGTTTGGTGTGTGGGTGTGGGTGTTGTGTGGGTTTGGGTGGCTGTGTGTTTTTGTGTGTGTGGTGTTGTGTGTGTTGGTGTGGGTGGGTTGGTGTGTGGTGCGGGGTTGTGTGGTGCGTGGGGTGGGGGGTGCTCGTCTCGGGTGGGTGGTGTGGGTGGTGTTGTGTGGTGGTTTGTTTGTTGTGGGGGTGTTGGCTTGTGGGGGTCGGGGCTGAGGGGTTGTGGGGGGTGGGGTGTGGATGGTGGGGGGGGGGGGGGGGGGTGGGGGTGGGGGGGGGGGGTGGGGGGGGTTGGGGGGTTTTGGGGGGGGGTGCGAGGGGGGCGGGGTTGGTGGGTGGGGGGCGGTGTGGGGGGGGGGGGGGGGGGGGGGGGGGGGGGTGGTGTGGTGGGAAGAGGTTTGTGGCGGTTTGTTTGGGGGTTGGGGTGGGGGGGGGTTGGTGATTGGGGTGCAGTATGTTGTAGAGAGCGTTGTGGCGAGAGAGAGGAGGGGAGAGTGGAGAATGGGAGAGCGGGAGGTGGAGAGAGGAGGGAGGCAGGGACGGAGGGGAAGAGGTGAGAGAGAGAGAGGAGGAGGGAGGAGAGGGGAGAGGAGG
>JASPKP010005333.1:7500-16031 GCA_030674155.1 Stramonita haemastoma | reverse complement strand
AAAAAATCAAAAAAAAACAAAAAAAAACAAAAACAAAAAAAAAAATCCATCTGCTGTTGCTTGTATGTGTGTGTGTGTGGTGTGTGTGTGTGTGTGTGTGTGTGTGTTGTGTGTGTGTGTGTGTGTGTGTGTGTGTGTGGGCCTCCTCTCCCTCTCTCTCTCTCTCTCTCTCTTCCTCTCTCTCTCTCTCCCCTCTCTCTCTCTTCTCCACAACAACACACACAAAACACACACCACACACACACACAAACAAACACACAGAGGATATATATATTTATTCAACAAACATGTATATATTTAAACACTGTCCCACACACAACACACATAACACTTGCGCATGCCCAAAACACCCACCAACACACAACAAACAGATATTTATATTATTATTGTGTTTTGTGCGTGCGTGGTGTATTGTGTGTGTGTGTGCGTGTTTGTGTGTGTGTGTAAGTGAGTTACACACACACAACACACACACACACAAAACCCACACACACCACACACCAACACACCCCCACAGGGGGGGGGGGGGGAGGGAAAGCCTAGTGGTGGAGAACGTTGCGTTTTCGCAATTTGAGGGACCCAGGTTCGATTCCCGTTTCGAGGGGGGATTTTTTCCCCTGGAGTTAACATCAGTGCTGATCCTCTCTCCCCAAAAGTCCTTCGGATGAGACTATAAACCGAGGCCCCGTGTAGGTTAAATCTTTTCCCGCTTTTCGTAAGGTAGACCATGTGGGGCCGGGGGGGAACAGATGACATGTACAAAACTGATACACAAGGGGACTGGTTTGTAAAAAAAAAAAGCTTAAGAGTGCTTTATCCCATTATTCTCGATTAAAAAATAAAAAAATAAAATGAAAAATGAAAGAAAAAACGGACAAAAAAGACTTACGATGCTGCTGGGGATCTGGATTGTTAGTCATGCGCATCTCTTGTTGACTGGGTTTGGCGTTTATAAACAATTGTATCTTCTTGCCTTTTCCTTGCGCTGAAGCTTTAATTGCTGCACATGAGAGAGAAAGGAAAAGGTTTTTGGTGCTGTTAGGGGTAGCGGTGGTGTCTTGTTGTTTGTTTTTTTTCAGTAGAAAAGGAGGGGGAGAGGTTTTGACTCATTGATTGTACCCTTCGCATTAATCAGAATACGTCGGTGCTCGCGCGGGCAAGCACCGCCCCGCGCACGCACACACAAAACACACACAAACACACACACACACACACACACACCCCAACACACACAAGCGCACACAGGGGAGAGAGAAGAAATGAAACAGAGGGAAAAGAGAAAAAAAGAGAGAGACACAGGAAAAGACAGACAGACAGACAGACAGACAGGGCAGAGATATTATCTTTTTGGGGATCATTTTCGTCAGTGTGTGTGTTTTGAATGTGAGTGTGTGTGTGTGAATGTGAGTGTGTGTGTGTGTGTGAGTGTTTTGTGGTTTTGAATGTGAGTGTGTGTGTGGGTGTGGTGTGTTGTGTGTGAATGTGAGTGTGTGTGTGTGTGTGGGTGTGGGGTTGTTGTGGGTGTGTGTTTTTGGAAAGGTTGTGGGTGTGAATTTTGTGTGTGGGTGGTGTGGGGAATGTGTGTTTGCGCGGGGCGCGTGCGATTTTGTGTATGTGGGGCGCACGTTTGGTTTGAAACGGTTATACGTACGTATTTTTTTGATCCAAAGTCAGCCCTTTTTCTCTGCAACACATACACACCAATGTGAAGAAAACTGTTTTGCGCAAAACCCCAAAATTCCCCCCCCAAAAGACCCCTTCTCCCCAAAAAGCTCTTCCATCCTCATCCCCCACGCCCCCCCCCCCCCCCCCCCCCCCCCCCCCCCCTCGCCTCTCCAACTAACCTACCAAACAACCAAAAAAACAGTCACACAACAAAACCTTTTTACGTCTAAAGAAGAAGAAAACACAAAAATCTCTGCATTGATTCTTTAAAAAAAATAATAATATAAAAACATGACAGTGATTATTAAAAAAAAAAGAAAAATGACTGAAACAAAAACGTGTTGACTCTAAAGAAAGCACACACACAAAAAATTTTTTTGGTTCTAAAAAAAAAAAAAGGCAACAACAAAACAACTCCGTTTCCATTCACAAAGAAGTAAGGGGGCGGGTAGCCTCGTGGTTTGAGCTTTATGCTCATGATCTGACGACCTGGGTTCGAGCCACCCGTTTTTAGGTCTTTTTTCCCCTGGAGTTCACATCAGTACTGATTCCACTCCCCCCCAAAATCTTTTGGATGAGACTATCAAACCGAGGCCCACCTGTTCGAATGCGAACATAACATCTTACGCAGGACGTCAAATTAAAAAATTTAAAAACCGTTCCCCCTTTGGCAAGAGTAGGTCATTTCATGCCCGTAGGGAACGACCGGATGGTATTTTCTTCTTCGTCGAAACGCTCAGACAGCAGCTAGGCCCCATTGTTTTTTTTTCATATGTGCGAAAAATGCGTTGCGCTGCCGTTAAGCGCCTGACAAGTCAGGCCCAGCGCATCCGACTTCGGCATAGGAGAAAAACTATCTTTTAAGACTTTCTGGAAAATGGTAGGAGAATTAGACCAAGAAGGCAGAAAATAGACAAGACGGAGGAAACGGAAAGAAAAAGGAACAAAGCAGAAACAAAGAGAAGGATAGAAAAAATGGAATTCGTGGCACAAAATTTCAGATGGTCGGGGGGGGGGGGGATGCTATTTATACTGACAGGCCTCCGGCATTCCTCTCAGGAAGAGGGGGGGGGTATTTTAAAAAGAAACGTATGCACACAGGAGTCGTGTTTTACAACATCATTCCTGAAGTTGGAATGCGGCTACCGTAAGGTAAAAGTAAAGGTGTTCCCATAATCTATGCGTTCGTTGGGGAGCGAGGCATCACAGACCTCAGCTTTCTCTATGTGGCCAGCATATTGAGGGCGGCGCGCCCATCTCCTCTCCCTCGCTGCTTTACCTTCCCTGACCCTAAAGAGGGCAGGTACCCATTTACAGCTGGGTGAACTTGGGGGGATTTGCACTGGAGCCAAAGAGCACAAACGGTCACCCATCTACTTGGTAACCACGCACAAGGCTGCTGGACTTTAGCGTGGGGGAGAGCGAGTGTTCTGACGACTGAGCTATCTCGTTCTCCGACGAGCTACCTTAATGGTGGGTAAAAAACAAGTCGCATACACAAAAAACTTGGCTAGCATTAGTGAACCTAGGTCAGGCTCTAGGGGAGGAATGAAAAAAAAATGAAGGCCACTCCTGTCATTCAGTGATTTTTCAGGGTACCCCCCTTTCCTATACAAAGAGATACCGATAATAACCGACACACGCGGGTTGGCATAAACACTTTTGTTAAAGATCTATATTTTTTAACATAGGGGTACCCCCTCCCCACCCACCTCTCTCTCTCTCTCTCTCTCTCTCTCTCTCTCTCTCTCTCTCTCTCTCTCTCTCTCTCTCAAACACACACCACACAAACACACACACACACACAAACACACACAAAAACACACACGCGCGCGCGCGCGCGCACACACACACACACACACACACACACACACACACACACACACACACACACACACACAGAGGCGACTATAAACTTGTCTCCAGAGTTGATGATATTCCTGAACTGAAAAACACCGGAGGGAAAAGATGAAATTTTAAAAATAGGCATGACACTCTACTGGCCGGCCACCTGTGAAAAAGGTTCTACTGTACTTTTGCCAGGTGGATTCCCCAGGTATATTGATAGCCTAGTTCTAGGGGCCTGGTCTAGATCTATAAAAGCAACATATGTCAGTATAGACCTGATATAGGCCTACAGGAAGAGCTTCGGTTCGTGCAATACTGCGGTGCTTGCGCGGGCCGTTCTCGCTTTGTTGCTTTATTTTATTTTATTTTATTTTATTTTATTTCATTTTATTTTATTTTATACCACTTTATGTCACAGCAGATTTCTCTGCGTGAAATTGGGCTGCTCTCCCCGGGGAGAGTGCGTCGCCACATGTGCAGCGCCTACCCATTATTTTTTTTTCCCCTCAGGGATGGTGTCTAAACACGACACCTGTGTGCATGCTGGGTTGTTTTGTTTTTTTTTTTTGTCATCCGCTCCTACCAGCATACGATGGCTGCTCTTCCGAAAGGCGAAACGGGTTTTTAACGTGTGCACAAGATGTTCTGCGCGTGTTCACACACGGGGCCTCGGTTTATAGTCTCATCCGAATGACTTTGACATTCAGTTCGATTTTTTCGTCACACTAGGAAGAAAGGGCGAGGCTGGGTACGAACCAGAAACTCACGGTTTACTTGTTGGCAGGCGAACGTCTTAACCATCCTGCCACCTTCCTTCCAACAGAATTGCTTCAACAGAACTGTTCTATTTTTGGGGTGGCCCGAGGCACTGAAGTGGGAGACCTTCGACTTTCTGGCTTCTGGTCTACAACAGTCCCTAAATCGGAGTGCTTCCGCTGGGATTCTAATATAATTTCAACAGGAATATAGCAGTGATATCGTCTGCTGAATGCTGCTAGCTTGTCACTCGATTCGTGCTGCTGCTGCTGCTTGTCTGTGTTTATGTGTGTATATGATTACTATTGGGTACAGGATAGCTCAGTAGTCAGAGCACTCGCTTTCCCCAAGCCAATGTTAATTAAGCAGCATGGAGTATGGTTACCCAGTGAATGGGTGACCGTTTGCGTGTCTTGGCTTCAGTACAGCTCCCCCATTTCACCCAGCTGTCAATGGGTACCTGCTTTCTTTTAGGGTCAGGGAAGGTAAAGCAGCGAGGGAGAGGGGAGATGGGCGCCGCCTTCAATATGCTGGCTGCTACAGATGCTGAGGTCTCTGACGCCTCGCTCCTCTACGACACATAGGTTATGGGACACCTTTATCCTTTTTTCACCTTGTAGATATTATGTGTGGTAAACTGGGGGTATTCCTGTGCATGTGTGTTTATTGTGTGTATGGTGTGGTGTGTGGTGTGTGTGGTGTGTGTGTGAGTGTGTGTGTGTGTGTGTGGTGTGTGTGTGTGTGTGTGTGGTTTGTGGGTGAGTGATGTTGTGTGTGTGTGTGTTGAGTTGTTTGTGTGTGTATAGTGTGGTGTGTGTGAGTGTGTGTGTTGTGGTGTGGTGTGTGTGTGTGTTGGTGTGGTGGTGTTTATGGGCTTATTGTTAGTTTTGATTGAGAGAGGGCTAATATTCTTCAACCATAAAAAACCTCGCTACTACGGTAGTCTGGGTGCTAGACTTTAAGTTGAGATAATAAGCCAAGATTCCATGAGGAACATACATTGAAGCACATGTAAGAAATTCAACAGCAAGAGATTGTCCCGGACAAAACTATCTACAAATACGTCACTCTACCAGTGCCCACTCCACTCCTCCACAAAGTTCCTCCAATGAGATATAAACGAGGTGGGGTGTGCAAACCCACACAAAACATCTTGGGCACACTTAAAACCTGTTTTGCTTTTTCAAAGAGTTTGTCACTGTGTGCCAGTAGGATCGGATGACAAAATTGACAAAACTGCATGTACATGGGGACTGGATGTGTTTTAAAAAAACAAAGCACACAAGTACTTATTCTGCTATCCTTGAAATAACAGAAAAAATTAAATAAATAAATAAAAATCATTCTCAAGGGAAAGCAAAACAACCGACAGACAGAAACAACTTTTTATTTTTTTTAAAAAAACATTCTGTTCTAGTGGCAACATGCTCTTTCAAAGATAAGCTGTCCGCATTGTACACACAAAATAATATCTGTTGTGTCGGGTGCAGTAAACTGCAAAAGAAAACAACAGCGAGAAGTGGACAATAAATTTTAAAAAAACACAGAAAACAGCAACAGGAATTGGACAATACATAAAAGAAAATAGCAGCAAGAAGTTTAGACAATAAACAGATATAGAAAGTACAAAACATTAAACTGCAAAAAAGAAAACAGCAGCAAAAAGTTGGAACAATAAACAGATATAGAAAGTAAAAAAAAAAAAAAAAACTCCAAAAAAGAAAACAGCAGAAAAAATGTTGGACTATAAAGAAAGAAGACAGCCACAAAAAATTGACAAAAAATATAGAAGACAGCAGACAAGAAGTGGACAATAAAGAAGACTGTAAATAAAACCCAAAACAAGACAACAGCCAGCAGTAAACAGACTTTCCGAGTCCAAACAGGAGCAAGGCTACAGACTGAACTCAAGTCTGGCCAGGGATAGTTAAATATCATCATTGCTGACCAGCTGATTATACTCCACACCTTGGAGACTGAAGGACCGACTGTACTGACTTGTCAGCCCATTCATGCATGTCTTCAGGGGCTAAGTTTCAAGATGAAAATGCCACAGAGGCTTAGTCTGACTTTAAGGAAAACTGCGAGGAATGTATATATACATGATAATTTCACATATATATATGCATGCATGCATGCATTCATACAATACATACATACATACATACATACATACATACATACATACATACATACATGTTTACGTTTTGATACTCGTTTTTCTTTTATATTTATAATGAGAAAAGGTAAACAAGTATAAAAAGACAGAATCAGCAAAAAAAACCACCTAAGTGTTTGATTCAATGATTTAAAAAAAATTAACTTTCTTGGAATCAAAGTGTGTGATATCAAACACGTAAACAAACTAAACCTTTGAATTCCAGTCTCCAGTAGCGAATATTCCCCCCAAAGAGAACACAGCTAAGCAAGAAAGAATTAAATACCACAGACTTTTACATAAACACAGAAAAGCCACAAAGTAGAACAATTCATAGAAAATCACAGCACTACCGAGAATCTTAAACAAACAAGCACACAGGGAAAAATCCACAACCATTCAAGACTTTAATTTTTTTTTCTAAACAGAAACAAAAAAAACACAAATACAGAATTCTAAATTCTAATTAAAAACAATATGAAAAACACTCACCTGTTTGAAAAACTGAAAACAAACTTGTCTCTTCAAGATTCGAAAAAAAAATCTCAATGGCAAAAAAGATAGGGTTTGGTTTGTTTCTATGAGAGTCCTAGCGCCGTAGAATAAAAACTAGGATGTCATCTCCTTTTATATATTCCCTGAATATGTGAAGATGCAAATAAGTAAAACACTCCTACGTTTCTCATTGGATAAGAGAAGCCCCGAAGTACCATTGGTCAGTTTTGTGACATGACACAGAAGATGACACGCCTATGACCTGATGACGTCCTTCAGAACATTTTTTTTTAGCAAATGAGGTCATTTTGAACAGATTTGATTGGCTGGACCATTTTCTGCAAATTCATATAGCTGACTGAGGCTCCGCCCACTCACGTGAGTTCATTTACTATTTTACGAGTTATTGTTTTTTTTTGGGGGACAACATGCCTGGAAGTTGAGGGAATTCGGCATTGGGATTTCTTCTGATGGTTCTATGCCTGTCTCTATTTTTAGAGAGAGAGAGAGAGACAGACAGACAGACAGACAGACAGATGAGGTAGAATAGTACATAGCATAGGGTATACAGCATAGTACAATCCATGGGATTTCTGCTGATCGTTCTATGACGTGTCTCTATTTTTAGAGATGGTGTTCCTCCTGGGTTCCTCTTAGGTATGAAAGTGAAAGTGCAACTCTGTGATATGTCAGTATTTCAAAAAATGCTTTATGTAAAGTACTATTTGTGCCTATTTGTGCCTTTTGTCTGCTCGACTGTTTGTCTCTGTGTGTGTGTGTCTGTCTGTCTGTCTGTCGTCTGTCTGTCTGTCTTTGCATCCCTGGTATCTACTTGCCTATTATTACATCTCACTAGCATATATATGCATATACCGTAAAATCCTAGCATAAGCCCACCATCTAGCAAACGCCCATCCCCCCACTTTGGGCCAAAAGTTGTGCACAGGGGTAACTACCTAGCAAACGCCCACCCTGCTTTTTTCAAAGACTATGCTCACTTTTACTAGGATTTGTGCAGACTGTTTTAAAAGTCATCTTTCCCCCTCCTTTACCTTTTGTGTTTCTTTCCTTTTTTCTTATTCTTTGTCCCCTCTCCTCACTCCCACCCATCCCAACAAAGTGAATTCAAATTACGTCATGCTTTTTCCACTGACTCTTTTGTCTGTCAGTGATATACTGGTACTTTGACGACACTTCCTAATGCCGGAAGTGGTTCTTGAATCTCTCTGTGTCATTTTTGCAAAATGCCAAGCGACAGTCTTACACAGTATCTTTCAAATTGGAAGCCCTCCAGTATCTGGATAACGAAGCAGGTGGGAATATTTCGGAGTGTGCCCGTGAATTTTCTGTGGATAGGAAGATGATCAGGGAATGGAGTGAAAACAGAGATAGACTTGAACAGCAGTACGGAAAAGACAAACAAGAAGGGCTCCTTTTAAGCAAAGGAAACAAATGATAATATTCACTTTCCATTTGCAACAATAGATCGTCTTCACTTGAATCCGCCATGGTGCCAAAGGCAAAATTCTACCAGCCCCAAGCGCGATTTTCGGGCTTTCTTTATGTCCACCTCAACGACAAGCAAGCGCTTTCATTACACGCACTTGCT
>JASPKP010005333.1:0-2500 GCA_030674155.1 Stramonita haemastoma | reverse complement strand
TCGATCCCAGCTTTCGGCTATGGCGTTGTGCCCTTGGAAAAGGCACTTTACGGCTATTTTCTCACCCCACCCAGGTGTAAAAGGGGTACCAACCTTGTGTTGGGGGGTTAACCCTGCGATAGACTGGCGTCCTATCCAGGGGGGGAGTCTATGACTCTCAGTCGCTTAACGCCACAGAAACCGGGATAAGCACCGGCCTGATGAGCCTTAGGCTCGGGACAGACTTTAACTTAAACTTAACTTTCAATAACTGAACGGTGTCCCTTATGGTCGTCAGGATTGTGAACAACAAGGGTTAAAAAGGTAGGAACGTAGTAGAGTGTATGAAACATATCAATACAAGTAGGCAATGTGCACCCCCCCCCCTCCCCTCACCCCCCCCCCCTACTCCATTCACCCCTAAAAAAAGAAAAAAAAAGATATGTGATCCCAAAGCCATTCTGATAAGCCGGATAAACACAAAAGCGTTTAATCACGTTTGATCCCTTGCTTGCCTGCACATACCTCGTACAGTCTCAGAGGTACACAGACAGACAGTCCCACATGCACACACACGTGCGCGCGCACGCGCGCGCGCGCACACACACACGCACGCACACACACACGCACGCACGCATGTACGCACGTACACACACACGCACGCAATACACATGCACGCATGTTCGCACGTACACACACACGCATGCACACACACACATACACGCACGTACACACACACGCACATACGCACAAACACGCAAAAGCATCCACGCACACATACACACGCATCTGGAAATAGAATTTTGCCTTTGACTTTTGAGGCATCTGTGTGCGTGTGTGTGGAGGGGAGGGGGTGTCATGCACGCTCTCACTTAGACAGACACACAGACGACATAGACACAAACACAGACATAGGCACTCACGCATGCACGCGCGCGCACACACACACGACGCACCAGCACGTGCGCGCGCCACACACACACACACACACACACACACACACACACACACACACACACATACACTATACTACAACCTCTATTTCCTTACACAGAAACTTTGATTTAAAAAATAAATACATGGAAAAAATAACATAGATGTACCATTAATTCCACGTCTCTCCGTAGTTCCCCAGATTCCACCATGGGAACACACAAAAAAATCGGCCATCTTTGACATGGACATAAAACAGGAAGACCAGAATAAACTTATAGTTGAAGTCAGGCATCATCTTGAAAATTATCATTTTGATTCTTTAAAAGTTTTTACTGATGGATCAGCGTTCAAGTAAGGTATAAAAAAAAATTAAATGATAAAGGTGTCCAATAACCTAGGCCGTCGTAGGGGAGCGAGGCATCAGAGACCTCAGCTTCTCTAGGGGCACACACACACATTGAGGGCGGCGCCCATCTCCTCTCCCTCGCTGCTTTACCTTCCCGGACCCTAAAGAGGGCAGGTAACCATTGACAGCTGGGTGAACTGGGTGGGACTATACTGAAGCCAAGGTGGGCAAATGGTCACCCATCCATCTGGTAACTACGCTCAACTCCACGCTGCTTAACTTGACCTGGGGAAAGGGCTCTGACCACTGAGCTATCCCGCCCCCATAAGTTAAAGTAAAAACAATCAGTAATAAAAAATAAATAAATAAATTGATTAAATAAAAAAGAGTGGGTCATGTTTTACTATTCCTGACTTACAAGGTGTATAATTTTTTTTTACATTGGCAAAATGTTTCCATAGTTACAGCAGAACTAGAGGCAATCTTCAATGCCTTGAAGTATGTTTCATCCTCCTTTTTGGGGTTCGGTAACACTCCGTTTTAAAGTAACAGGATCAGAGCACTGGCTTTCCCCAAGCCAAGATTCAGTATCGAGTGTGGTCACCCAGTGGATGGGTGACCGCGCCTTGGTCACCTATGTGGTCGTAGGAGAGCGAGGCGTCAGAGACCTCAGCTTCTCTAGGGGCCAGCATATTGAGGGCGGTGGCGCCCGTCTCCTCTCCCTCGCTGCTTTACCTTCCCTGATCCTAAAGAGGGCAGGTACCCATTTACAGCTGGGTGAACTGGGGGGGGGGGGGGCAGGTACTGAAGCCAAGGCGCCCAAACGGTCACCCATCCACTTGGTAACTTGGTAACCACAATGGATGCTGCTTAACTTTGATTTGGGTGCTCTGTCAACTTAGTTATCCCGCCACTTGTGTATAAAAGAAAAGAGTCGATACGTGTTCAATATATGGGAATGTTCAGAGTGTATTATATGATTCTCAGCAGTACACAACATCAAATGCTGAAGTCTTTGATCACTCCACTGTGGACATTGTACTATAGTCCCTACTGGGGCACTGCATACTCCCCTCAAACATTGGTATCAAGAGAGATGTATTGATTAAAGCTTATCAAAATAGAGAGAGGAAAACAGAAAGGAAATAGTAGGAAGCTAGAGAACTCGAACTCGAACTCGAACTCGAAATGTTTATTGAGAGTGAATGGATAAGCACAAAGCTTCTTTACACCATGCTC
>JASPKP010005332.1:10000-15000 GCA_030674155.1 Stramonita haemastoma | reverse complement strand
GCAAAGGGGGTTTGGTGTGAAAAACGGTGGATCTGGGATCGGTGGTCTAGAGATAAACGCGCCCTGTCTAGAAACCAAAAGTCCGGGTCGGGTGGCGGTGGTTCAATCCCCCGTTTGGGGCCCAAAACTTTCCCCCATCCATTAATCATGAGTGGGGTTGGGGGTGCTGTTTTCGGATGAGACGATAATCGGGTCCCCTGTGTTACACATTTTTTAGCGAGTACAAGAACCACGGCAAAAGAGGTTGTCCCTGGCAAATTCTGAAGAAAACGCCCCTCTGATAGGAAACAAATACAACTGTGAAGAAAAAAAAGGGGGGAAAAAAAAAAAGGGGTGGCGCTGCACTTTTGGCGACGACTCTCCCGGGGAAGAGCCCGAATTTACGCAGAGAAATCTGCTGTGACATGATGAAGGGGGAAAAAATTTAAAATAATATATATAAATATAAATATTTATTTTTTTGTAAAAACGCTTGACAGATAAAAACATGCAAAAAAAGGGGAAAAATTCCCTAAACAAAAATATATGCATTTTTTTAAAAAATATCGTGTCTTTTCCCCTGGCGAAAGAACTTGATTTTGTAGAGATAAAATGCTTAAGAGATGGTTTGCATTGTCATTTCCTTGGGAATATTTCCTTGAAGGCATCAGGTTCAGACTTTTCTTTTTTAAAGGGGAAGAGGTCACGTTATGTAATGTTGTCAGGAAGTAGAAGATAAAAAAAATATAATCTTCCCTGTCTTCTTAGCGAGTCAAGACAAAATTTTGAAGGAATACCCCTGTACAACCCCTCTTTGATCAGCGACAAAATTGCGATAACATGAGGAAAAAAAAGAAAACTTTTTTCCCCTTTTCCCGGCAGTGAAGAAAACTATCTGATTTTTCATGAAGCAAAGGAAAAAGGGTGGGGGGGGGGGGGTGTCTTGAGGGGGAAAAAAGATGGGGGTAATGTTTTTTTACGCAGCTTATTTGATTGTACCCCCTTTTTAAAACCCCTGCTTTTTTATTACTGTTTTTTTATGAGATGATAATTTTTTATACTGCCCCCCCCCCCCTCTCTCTTTTTACTTTTCCTCTTCTCCGCTCTCTCCGCTTTTTGTCTGTTGACTTGAGTTTGTTACTGTCTTGAGTTGTATCTTGGAGATTTGTTTGGATGAAACCTCTTTTTTTTTTTATTTTAAACAAGGTTGTATTTGTCTTTGATTGTTTTAGAAGTAATTTTTTCTTGATTTTTTTTTTGTAAGGGCGGATAAAAAAAATTTTGTAAAAACAAATTTTTTTACCCTCAAAAAAGATCATTTTGACTTTGACTTGATTGACTTACTGGAAAAGTACAGCTGTTGGCAAAGGTCAGGGTCTCAGGAATGACCCCCTTGACCTCTTTAAACCCCTGCCCACTTGTGCTGAAAACAAGAGGTCACGTGACGACACCACCACCCCCCCCTTTCCTTCCATGACCCTTTCCTCCCGGGGGGGATGGCTGTTGCTGCTGTGTTGCTGCTGTGTGTTTTTGATCTTGTCGCTGCCGGGTTTAGCTTTGCTGTTTTTTGTATTTTTTTGTTGTAGCTGTCTGGTGTTCTTTCTCTCGCTGTTGTTTTTTCTGGACAAAGGGTTTTGTGAAAAGACTGTGCTTCTTGTTGGTTTGCTGCTGTGCTGCTGCTGATGTTGATGTTGTGTTGTGCTCTTGCTGAACTCGTTGCGATTTTCCCCCATAGCGTTATCTTGTTGAAGTGTTGTTCTGCGTTCTGCCCTGCTGCTGTAGTTGTTGCCGATCAAGGCTATGGTGGGGGGTATACCTGTGGCGCAGCAAACCCCCTGTACCCCGGAGAAGCCAGCAGCGCGAGGACAGGAGAAAAGACAGACCTGTCCCCCTTCTTTGCTCTCCCTCGTATGTTTTCATTGTGGTAGCGATAAAAAGGGGGGTTAGAAACAGAGAGGGACTAGCTAGTGTCTTATCCAATCTCTTTGAAAAAAGCGAGGAGGCGCTTTTTTTTTTCACACGCGAAACAACTCACTGGTTTGTTTTTAATCTTTCTTCACATTTTCCCCACTTTTTTGTGGTTCTTTTTGAACTAAAAAGAGAGAGGAAAGTCCCCCGAAACATTTCCCCCCCAGGTTGTCGCTTTTTAGCATCGATCCAAAGGGTTAAACTAATCGTTGTGTAAAGGACATAACACCCCAAAACATTTCGTGAAGTGTGAGTTAAGGTACGGTTGGTTTATAACAAAAATATTTCTCAGACGTAGTTTAGATTTTTCCCCTTCTAAACACAGTTTTAAAAATTGTCCTGGTCTTTTTATGAAAAGTGGAGGGGATATATTTTTGTTTTTGGGTTGTTCGTCTTTTTTTGTTTTTGTTTTAGAAATTTTGTTTCAGTCAGTGGGGCAAGAAAGGTAGGGGGTGTTTCCCTGTGAAAAAGGTGGTGGGTTTTTGGGTGGGGGGGGGGGGGGGTAGGGGGGGGGAAGGTGGGGGGGTTGACAGTGGTTCTTGTCGCCATTGAAAAGGAGTTTTTCGTATAGTCCTGCATTGCTGCACCAAGAACTTGAATATTTTAAAATTTTTAAAAAAAAAAAAAGATAACACACAAAACTAAAAGACTGCACCTTAACGTAAAATAAAAATTAAAAACCCAAAAAAATTAATCCCAAACAAACCACGAAATTTTCTCAACTATGCCCTTTTGAAATAGCGTTATCTTTTTGTATCTTTACCAGGTGGGGTTTGGGGGCCCGGTTTTCATTTGCTTGAAATCGGGGGAAGTCTGTTGCTGGTCTTAGCCAATACTTTCTCCTACAGAGCAGTCATTTTGTGTACAGGAGCAGCTGGGGATGTTTGGGGTTTCCCCTAACCCCAAAAAAGTTTGGATAAAAAAAAAGACTCAAAATTGTTATTTGGGGTTCTCATGTTTATAAAATTTTCAAAGGGGGTTAAAGCATGTCAGCTTTGCATATAAACCCCTTTAAGTGTACAACCCCCCCCTTTCCCTTTAAATTTCCCGGGGGACGTTGCCAGATTTCGAACCCACGACTTTATGGACCCCAGGATTTAAGTCGACCTGTCTTGCCACTGCATCACCGACCATCGAAAAATAGTTTTAGCACCTACCTTCCACTTCACTACTTGATTGTTTTCAAACGAAAGATTTGTGTGTAAAGACACCAGTACAACTTTGCAACTCGCAAATCCCTAGGGCGAGTCTCTTTTTCCACAACTACCAACAAAAAAGGTAATGTATCAAACAAAGCTTAAGAAAACGAAGCCTCGAGCTTACGAAAAAACCTTTCTTTTAAGTCAGCTAGCCCTGGTTTAAGCCCACGGGTGAAAAGGCAGCAAATCACATTACCTGTATGGACAACTGTCGTAAGGCTAGCCTCCGATAGCAACATCCCCACCGAAACATTTGCAGTGTTCCATGTTGAAAACTTTGGAACGGGGAACTTCACGGGGAAAAAAGGTTTGTGTTTACATTTGAATTCATTCAAAATGTCGTCAAGGATTTCTTGTTTCTGTGTGTGTGTGTGTTAACCGTACTTTACTTTTAGATGATTTTCTATATAAACGTTGTGAATAAAAGTTTTAAAAAAAAAAACATTATCTCTATTATGTTGAAGTTAAACACATTACTTTTATAATTGAGGGGGGGGGGGCCAGGGTAGCCTGTATTTGGTTTGAGCTCGCAATCTGACAGCCGGGGGGGGGGGGGGGAGGGGGGGGAGGGGGGGGGGTCGAGTTCCACCAAGTTTCATAAGGGGTTTTTCCCTTTGGGGGTTTTTTAAATCAGTGCAACTCCTATCCCCCCAAAGTCTTTCAAATGAGGACTATGAATAGAGCTTCCGGGGTGGTTGGTGAACAAACGAGAGCAGCTCGCAGATACGCTAAAACCCTTCCGCCTTTCGAAAGGTAAGCCCTTTTGTCCCGGTAGGAAGTGAGACCAAAACCTATTTAAAAAAAAAAACCCCAAAACAACAAAAAACAGAAAACAAGCAAAAAAAAAACCATGGGTGTTAGAATATCCCCGAAGTAGAAAAGCGGCTACCTTAAAAAAAGTTAGTTAAAGTCTGTCCCGACCCTTATGAGGTCTCAGGCCGGGTGCTTATCCGGTTTTCTGTGGCGCTAAGCGACTGAAAGTCATAGATCCCCCCTGGATAGGAGCCAGTCTTCGCAGGGGTTAACCCCCCAACACAAGGTTGGACCCCTTTTACACCTGGGTGGGGTGAAAAAAAATAGCGTAAAGTCCCTTTTTCCCAAGGGCACAACGCATAGTCGAAAGCTGGGCGAACCCCAACCTTTGATTACGAGTCCGCCCTAACCTTCGACTACCGCGGCGGCATGGCTCCTTAATGGTGGGTTAAAAATGGTGTGTACACAGAAACAGCATCAGTAGACTTCGGCGGAGTCTTGCCGAGGAACGAAAGAAAAGAAAAAAAAGAAAGAAAGAAAGAAGGGAAAAAAGAAAAAAAAAGAAAAAACAAAAAGAAGAAGAAGAAGAAGAAGAAGAAGAAGAAGAAGAGAAAAGAAGGAGAAGGAGAAGAAGAAGAGAAGAAGAAGAAAGAAGAAGAAGAAAAAAGAGAAGTAGAGAAGAAGAAGAAGAAGAAGAAGAAAAGAAGAAGAAGAAGAAGAAGAAGGCGGAGGAGGGAAGAAGAAGGCGGAGGAGGAGGAGGAGGAGAGGGAGGGGGAGGAGGAGGAAAGGGAGGAGGAAGAGGGGGAGGAGGAGGAGAGGGAGGAGGG
Source organism: Stramonita haemastoma (assembly GCA_030674155.1). Classification (NCBI taxonomy): domain Eukaryota; kingdom Metazoa; phylum Mollusca; class Gastropoda; order Neogastropoda; family Muricidae; genus Stramonita; species Stramonita haemastoma. Next base: position 10,273 of record JASPKP010005332.1, on the reverse strand, counting down.
GGGGGGGGGAGGACGAGAAGAAGAACAAAAGAAACCGAAAAAACAACAAAAAGAAAAAAAAAACCCAACTAAATCCATCTGATCAGATAAGAGACAGTTCTCATTTTTATTTCAAAGCGGAAGGAAACCCCAGCTGCCTGAAAAATCGCACCCAAACTTTAAATGTGCCTTTTATCTGTTAGGCTACTGCTTCTCCCCTTCTTTTCCATTTTCTTCTTGCCATTAGTTTGGGGGTTTCCCCCTTTCCCCCCTCCCCTTCTCCCGCCTTCTTAT
>JASPKP010005331.1:2500-16034 GCA_030674155.1 Stramonita haemastoma | reverse complement strand
TTTAGGGGCTGAAATTGTCCACAATACCTTTCAAGGAGAACAAACCGCCACAAAGGCAAGTTAGTATGAGTGGCTTCAAAGGTAACTTGGCAGGAGTCCTTAGTGTATTGAATAGTCTCGTTTCTGAGACGTTGGGTACTCATAGATCGAGTCATGGGCCTCATGGTTAAAGCATTGCATCACTCAAAGATTAACAAACTAGTTCACATGATTTATTGATTGATGGTTGGGATTGAAAGTGAAAGAGTAAAGATTTAAAAAAAAAAAAAAAAAAAAAAAAAAAAAAAGAGTACAGTGATGATGATCAATGTCATCTGCTTTGTGCCATTTTAATGGCTATCTCCTATACACAGAGAGTGCGGCATTGCTCAGTTTACAGTTCGTCACCACGGAAACCACAACAACGTTGATCTATGTGTGTTTTCACTTCAGGGGAAAGGCAATGGACAGTCTCACCCACTCACCTCACAAGAGCACTTCACTTGAGTCTTAAACTCTTAAGTGGTCCAGTTACTCAAGGTCCATTGTACAGCTTCCCTTTGTTCCCACATCACTGTTACCTCAGCACTGTAGGTGTTGTTGAGAATCACACATTCACAGAAAATTTTTGTGGAGTATGGTTAAAATGGTAGTTAAAATCAACTCCTTTTTTTTTTTACACTAAACCAGTGGCACTTCATTGACTTATTCAGTTACACACACATTTGTACACTTTCTTTTAAAACTAAACACTGTATTTCTTTCCGAAAATAACTTCCACTGGAGAGCTCTCAGGACAACGTCTTCACTCGACTGGTCACATTCATGAGAGGGTGTGTATGCATGCGCACCTGCGTGCATTTCCTGGCGTTTCCTGGTGTTCCTGTGTGCGATTATTTTTGTTTGTGCGTGTGGAGGAGACCCTGCAGATTGTTGTGGTGCATGATATTGTATGATATTGTATGATATTATTATTTGATCATTTTTGGTACACTGTACACTGTTTCTTTGCGACAAACTTGGCTCTGTACAAGCGGGGTTGCCATCTTCGGGGCTGTGGTGTCGCCACAAGTCAAACGCCACACACATCGAAAATGGTTGGGAAGTTTGTATGCATAGAGTAGAATAGGGTCTTGGTGCGGGCTCTGTAACTGCGGAAAAGTGGGGTGGCAAGGGCCCAAAACGGCGTTTTCGTCACATTTTGGAAATGCTTCTTTGCTTTATTCATGGGAGGGTGTGTATCATGCGCGGTGCGTGCGTTTGCTGCTGTTTGTGTGTGCGAATTTTTTTGTTTGTGCGGTGGAGGAGACCTGCAGATTGTGTGGTGCATGATATTGTATGAATTATATTTAATGTGTGTACTAGGGGTCATTATTGCGTCACATTTTGTCGAGCCTTCTGCTTATTCATAGTGTGTTTGGGGGGGGGGGGGGGGTTGCAAGCGGTGCTGTTTGTGTGTACGTTTGTGTTATGAATGTGGTGATGCTGTGGCGCATGTATTGTATGATAGTTATGTTAGATGATTGATGATATGTTATGATTATGATATATATGATTTGATTGATGATATGATGATTATATGATTATATTATATTATTATTTTATTATTATTTATTATTATTATTATTATTATTATTTGATGTGTGTTGTGGGGTCATTTATGCGTACATTGTACCATGTTTCTTTCGACAAACTGGCAAATACATGGGGGTTGCCATCTTCGGGGCTGTGGTGTCGCCATAAGTCCAGCGCCACACACATCAAATATGATTTTAAAGTTTGTTGCATAGAGTAGAATAGGGTCTTGGTGCCGTGGGCTCTGTAACTGATTAAAAGTGCGGGTGGCAAGGGCCCGAAAACGGCGTTTCGTCACATCTTTGGAAGGCTTCTTCAGCTTATTCATGAGAGGGTGTGTATGCATGCGCGCGTGCGTGCGTTTCTGGTGTTCCTGTGTGCGATTATTTTTGTTTGTGCGTGTGGAGGGAACCCTGCAGATTTTGTGGTGCATGATATTGTATGATATTATTATTTGATGTGTGTTGCGGGGTCATTTTTGGTACACGTACCCTGTTTCTTTGCGACAAACTTGGCTCTGTACAAGCGGGTTGCCATCTTCGGGGCTGTGGTGTCGCCACAAGTAAACGCCCACACATCGAAAAGGTTGGGAAGTTTGTATGATAGAGTAGAATAGGGTCTTGGTGCGTGGGCTCTGTAACTGCGAAAAGTGCGGGTGGCAAGGGCCCCAAAACGGCGTTTTCGTCACATCTTTGGAAATGCTTCTTTGCTTTATTCATGGGAGGGTGTGTATGCATGCGCGCGTGCGTGCGTTCGCTGCTTTTGTGTGTGCGAATTTTTTTTTTTGTGCGTGTGGAGGAGACCCTGCAGATTGCTGTGGTGCATGATATTGTATGAATTATTATTAATGTGTGTATAGGGGTCATTATTGCGTCACATTTTGTCGAGCCTTCTGCTTATTCTAGTGTGTTGGGGTGGGGGGGGGGGGGGGGTATGAGCGGTGTGTTTGTGTGTACGTTTGTGTTTCATGAATGTGGTGATGCTGTGGCGCATGATATTGTATGATATTATGATTTGATTTGATATATGATATTGATGTTGATTTATGATGTATGTATGATATTGATGATATGATAGTTGATGATGATGATGATTATATATATTATTATATATATTTTATTATTATTATATTTTGTGTGTGTTGTGGGGGTCATTTATGCGTACATTGTACCATGTTTCTTTCCGACAAACTTGGCAAAATACATGGGGGTTGCATCTTCGGGGCTGTGGTGTCGCCATAAGTCCAGCGCCACACACATCAAATATGATTTTAAAGTTGTTGCATAGAGTAGATAGGGTCTTGGTGCCGTGGGCTCTGTAACTGATTAAAGTGCGGGTGGAAGGGCCGAAAACGGCGTTTTCGTCACATCTTTGGAAGGCTTCTTCAGCTTATTCATGAGAGGGTGTGTATGCATGCGCGCGTGCGTGCGTTTGCTGGTGTTCCTGTGTGCGATTATTTTTGTTTGTGCGTTGGAGGAGACCCTGCAGATTTCTGTGGTGCATGATATTGTATGTATTATTATTTGATGTGTGTTGCGGGGGTCATTTTGGTACATGTACCTGTTTCTTTGCGACAACTTGGCTCTGTACAAGCGGGGTTGCCATCTTCGGGGCGTGGTGTCGCACAAGTCAAACGCCACACACATCGAAAAGGTTGGAAGTTTGTATGCTAGAGTAGAATAGGGTTTGGTGCCGTGGGCTCTGTAACTGCGGAAAGTGCGGGTGGCAAGGGCCCCAAAACGGCGTTTTCGTCACATCTTTGGAAATGCTTCTTTGCTTTATTCATGGGAGGGTGTGTATGCATGCGGGTGCGTGCGTTCGCTGCTTTTGTGTGTGCGAATTTTTTTTTTGTGCGTGTGGAGGAGACCTGCAGATTGCTGTGGTGCATATATTGTATGATATTATTATTTAATGTGTGTACTAGGGGTCATTATTGCGTCACATTTTGTCGAGCCTTCTGCTTATTCATAGTGTGTTTGGGGGGGGGGGGGGGGGTATGCAGCGGTGCTGTTGTGTGTACGTTTGTGTGTTCATGAATGTGGTGATCTGTGGGCATGATATTGTATGATTTATGATTATGATTTTGATGATGATGATGATTTAGATGATGATGTATGATTATTGATGATGATGATGTATGATATGATGATGATGTATATATTATGATATGATGTATTAATTTATTATGATTTTATTTTTATTATTATTATTTGATGTGTGTTGTGGGGGTCATTTATGCGTACATTGTACCATGTTTCTTTCGACAAACTTGGCAAAATACATGGGGGTTGCCATCTTCGGGGCTGTGGTGTCGCCATAAGTCCAGCGCCACACACATCAAATATGATTTGAAAGTTTGTATGCATAGAGTAGAATAGGGTCTTGGTGCCGTGGGCTCTGTAACTGATTAAAAGTGCGGGTGGCAAGGGCCCGAAAACGGCGTTTTCGTCACATCTTTGGAAGGCTTCTTCAGCTTATTCATGAGAGGGTGTGTATGCATGCGCGCGTGCGTGCGTTTCTGGTGTTCCTGTGTGCGATTATTTTTGTTTGTGCGTGTGGAGGAGACCCTGCAGATTGTCTGTGGTGCATGATATTGTATGATATTATTATTTGATGTGTGTTGCGGGGGTCATTTTTGGTACACTGTACCCTGTTTCTTTGCGACAAACTTGGCTCTGTACAAGCGGGGTTGCCATCTTCGGGGCTGTGGTGTCGCCACAAGTCAAACGCCACACACATCGAAAAGGTTGGGAAGTTTGTATGCATAGAGTAGAATAGGGTCTTGGTGCCGTGGGCTCTGTAACTGCGGAAAAGTGCGGGTGGCAAGGGCCCGAAAACGGCGTTTTCGTCACATCTTTGGAAATGCTTCTTTAGCTTTATTCATGAGGAGGGTGTGTATGCATGCGACGCGTGCGTGTGTTGCTGCTTTTGTGTGTGCGAATTTTTTTGTTTGTGCGTGTGGAGGAGACCCTGCAGATTGCTGTGTGGTGCATGATATTGTATGAAATTATTCATTTAATGTGTGTACTAGGGGTCATTATTGCGTCACATTTTGTCGAGCCTTCTGCTTATTCATAGTGTGTTTGGGGGGGGGGGGGGGGGGGTATGGAAGCAGGTGCTGTTTGTGTGTACGTTTGTGTGTCTGCATGAATGTGGTGATGCTGTGGCGCATGATATTGTATGATATTATTATTATATTATTATTATTATTATTATTATTATTATTATTATTTATTATTATTATTATTATTTATGTATGTCATTATTATTATTATATTTTTTTTTTTTTTTTTTTTTTTTTCTTCTTTTATTTTTTCTTATTTCTTCTATTTTATCATTACTATTATTTGATGTGTGTTGTGGGGGATCATTATACTGCGTACATTGTTACCATGTTTCTTTCGACAAACTTGGCAAAATGCATGGGGGTTGTCCATCTTCGGGGCTGTGGTGTCGCCATAAGTCCAGCGCCACACACATCAAATATGATTTGAAAGTTTGTTGCATAGAGTAGAATAGGGTCTTGGTGCCGTGGGCTCTGTAACTGATTAAAAGTGCGGGTGGCAAGGGCCCGAAAACGGCGTTTTCGTCACATCTTTGGAAGGCTTCTTCAGCTTATTCATGAGAGGGTGTGTATGCATGCGCGCGTGCGTGCGTTTCCTGGTGTTCCTGTGTGCGATTATTTTTGTTTGTGCGTGTGGAGGAGACCCTGCAGATTGTTGTGGTGCATGATATTGTATGATATTATTATTTGATGTGTGTTGCGGGGGTCATTTTTTGTACACTGTACCCTGTTTCTTTGCGACAAACTTGGCTGTGTACAAGCGGGGTTGCCATCTTCGGGGCTGTGGTGTCGCCACAAGTCAAACGCCACACACATCGAAAATGGTTGGGAAGTTTGTATGCATAAAGTAGAATAGGGTCTTGGTGCCGTGGGCTCTGTAACTGCGGAAAAAGTGCGGGTGGCAAGGGCCCGAAAACGGCGTTTTCGTCACATCTTTGGAAATGCTTCTTTAGCTTTATTCATAGGAGGGTGTGTATACATGCGCGCGTGCGTGTATTTGCTGCTGTTTGTGTGTGCGAATTTTTTTGTTTCTGCGTGTGCAGGAGACCCTGCAGATTGTTGTGGTGCATGATATTGTATGGAATTATCATTTAATGTGTGTACTAGGGGTCATTATTGCGTCTCATTTTGTCGAGCCTTCTGCTTATTCATAGTGTGTTTGGGGAGGGGGGGGGGGGGTATGCAAGCAGTGCTGTTTGTGTGTACGTTTGTGTGTCTGCAATAATGTGGTGATGCTGTGGTGCATGATATTGTATGATATTATTATTATTATTATTATTATTATTATTATTATTATTATTATTATTATTATTATTTATTATTGTTATCATCATCATTATTATCATTATGATTATTTGATGTGTGTTGTGGGGATCATTAAACTGGGTACATTGTACCATGTTTCTTTCGACAAACTTGGCAAAATGCATGGGGGTTGCCATCTTCGGGGCTGTGGTGTCGCCATAAGTCCAGCGCCACACACATCAAATATGATTTGAAAGTTTGTATGCATAGAGTAGAATAGGGTCTTGGTGCCGTGGGCTCTGTAACTGATTAAAAGTGCGGGTGGCAAGGGCCCGAAAACGGCGTTTTGTCACATCTTTGGAAGGCTTCTTCAGCTTATTCATGAGAGGGTGTGTATGCATGCGCGCCGTGCGTGCGTTTCCTGGTGTTCCTATTTGTGCTTATTTTTGTTTGTGCGTTTGGAGACCCTGTAGATTGTTGTGGTGCATGATATTGTATGATATTTGTTATAGTGTGCACTCTAGACACTATAACTAGACACTATGTTGGACGACAACGCTCTCCTCCCCCCCCCTCCTCCTTGCCCTTCTCTTCTAAAGGTGTTACAGGGGCTGGCATAAGGTCTATGTGTAACCGACTTACTTTTTTTTGTTAGCGGGATGGGTAGGGCAGGCAAGTGTGGCTGCCCACTTGAGACAAGCTGGCGACAATTAACAGGTTGGAGGACTTTTCCCTGCTAGTCAATTGCTCAACAAGCTTGTTGTTGTGGTCGAAAATTTTGCTGACTTGGTTTCTTTTAAATTTCCACTTTGAAATCATTGGGTTAGGCCCGAGTCAGCTGGCACCCCCCTGGACATGATTGGTTTAGACTTTAGGGCAGAAGAAGCTTGGCATAAGTAAGAGGAGCAGTCAGTCACTCAGCCTTTCCTGCGACAGCTAGAGGACGGCAAGACGACTAGTGGGCCGTAGAGCGCAACGATGTGACGACGCTAGCTTACAGTGGTTGTTCTTTGGGTTGAGCTGTAAGTGAAACATTTTCTTCTATTGTAGTTCATTTTATCAGGGTGATAGTCAATTCGACAAACAAATTTGATCCCTTATACTAACTGAATTTAATGATGGATTTGGTTTTGTGAGAGTGTGTATTGTTTGACACACGGAAGTTGGTTGAGGTCTGAGGTCATAAGGCTTTTGTTGTTTGACTGTGTGTTCTTGGATTTATTCCATAGTTGCATGTCAGTCTTACGGTGGAATTTTAGAATAACTAATTATTTGATTTTGTGTTATTCTGAGACAAAGTTTATATCAATCGCAGTGATCGCAGATAAATTAATGTGGACTAGTATAACGTTTTTGTGTTAAAGTATTATGGTATAGTTTAATCGGAATAGATGACTTTGAGTAAGAAAACCGTGGAGGTTGTCTGGTTAGTCTGTTATTTGAAAGTAAGGACTAGCTTGGTCCTTGAGATAATTGTTCTACTACTGTAGAAGGGGTTTCAGCAACCGTAATTATGTGACTATGGTCAGTCATAATAATAAATAATAATAATACATGGAATTTATATAGCGCTATATCTTGTAAAAACAAATCAAAGCGCACATAAAGCTGCTAATTTTGTATGTGATTTTTGTGACACTAGATTATGCCTACTCAATCTCTTCCTTACCCCCCCTCCCCCCTCTCTCTGTCTTTGTCTCTGTCTCTGTCTCTCTCTCTCATGTGCTACGATATCCATAGGTTTGATAGGAACCAATGTTGTGGAAAAATCTTAGCATAAACTAAGTTCTGTTGGACATTATTTAGGATAATGTCAGCTGAGAGTACTGAGGAAAGGGTTTTCCTGGTTAATTGTAATATGTGGATTTGCTATTTACAATTTTATACTCTCTGTTGGTTCCCTGTGATTAACTTGGTATCTTGGCGTCGGTGATGAAAGGAGTTTTATTCTGATACTCGGCTAGACCATAGATGACAATAGTATTTGCTATGTGTGCCTTTCATGAGCTATGTACCTGGTTAGTTATGGGTAGTTACATGGATTTCGTATTTGTTTCAGGTGTGGTTTTAAATGTGGATAGTTACCTGAATTTTATATTTGTTTCAGGTGTGTATTTTAAATGTGGATAGTTACCTGAATTTTGTATTTGTTTCAGGTGTGTGTTGTTTTGTTGTGGTAAATGAAACAATAAAACCTGTTACCCCTGCGTGGCCTCCATCTATATGTTTGAGATGCGGAGTGCCTGAGATCATCCTACAATCTTTCCCCTCTTCCCCATTCTTCTACCCCTTATTGTCGACAATCTTGTGTAACCCCCCTCACAAAACGTATTTTTGTGTTTGGCGTTACTAAGCATTAGGTTCAGTAACTCCTTGTAGAGTTGAGTGATCGCCCCTAAAAAAAGAGTGCCTATCGGGATACTTCTGTTTTTTAAATCTCACCTCCTGCCTGGGGCTGGTGAGGGAAAGACGCGTGACAGAGTCTAGATGTTCCCCATTAAGGTTGGTTTATCTTGTTAATTTTGTTTTTGATCAAACTATCTGTTTAAGCAAATTTCAGCTTAATTCAGAATAGTTTTGGAAGGTTCATGAAATCTATATGTTTGATTTAATTTCACAGGCTTTCAACCTGTGAATTAACAGTGAACATAAGTGATCGCTTTGAACAAAGGAAGCGAACAAAGGAAGTGTGGGGTAATTTTTGGCGCGTCATGGTCCTTGTTGTAAGATAAATTTTTGGTAGAATATTGTTCAGCTATTATTAAAATGCTGGAAATATTCTAGTGTGGCTTTACACTACAAATATATGGGTGTGAAGGCCTACTTGATTATTAAGAATTAAGAATTCTGATTTATTTGTAATAAATCATTTAGTAATTCTAAAACAGGTGTAATGGCATTGGAATGTCATTGTGGACATTTATTTAAAATAAACTAGTCCCTTTTATTAATGTTTGCACAGTTTCATAGGATGGACCATCCTCTGTCCTAAAGTAAATGAGACATGCTGTAAGACAAGTCATTAAAATTATGTAGTAATGATTTTATCATTAGAATTGTGATTTTTTTGTGATAAATCATTTAGTAATTTTAAAACAGGTGTAATGGCATTGGAATGTCATTGTGGACATTTATTTAAAATAAATTAGTCCTTTTTATTAATGTTGGCACAGTTTCATAGGATGGAACATCATCTGTCCTAAAGTAAATGAGACATGTTGGGATGCTTGCACAGTTTCATAGGATGGACCATCATCTGTCCTAAAGTAAATGAAATGTGTGTTATACTAACTACTAAAATTATGTAATAATTTTAGAGGTGATGTTAGATTGTTCTGAGAATATTTAATTCTCACGAGAATGGCAAACTGGATAGGGTGAAAGTACCTTTTGGTAATTGAGCTTAGTGTTGTAAACAAGCTCAGTGATGGATTGTTTTGTGGTGATGTTTTTTATATTGTATGTTCTTTTGATTACAGGAACATCGTTGTTTTTCTGTCACCTTCTCCTCACACCATCATCCCCTCCTCACTCCTTCCATTTGGGTCCTAACTAAGATTGAGCCATTGATTCTAAATTATGAGGAATTAGAACAGAATATCTTTTGTTTTTTAATTGTACTTGTAGTACAATTAGTCATTGGTGTTTTGTGTAATGTGGTAGTGTTGTAGGTTGTGTTGTGGAATATATGTGGTAAACCCAATTTATTCGGTCTGGAGTCACATTGAATGAATGGTGTTATTCGTCATGTTCAGTGTATTCAGTGTGGCTGCTGAGTGAGTTGAGGTTAATTTCACTTCACCTACTTTCCTACCTCTTCTATATTCTCTTTTCCCCTATTTTTCTACTATCCTCTTACTATCCCCCCTTTATCACTCCCCGGCCCATAAGTAGCTGAGCCCTACTCTTCTCTAGGGTTACTGAAGAAACTTAGGAATTATTCTAGGACTCTAAGATTTCCGGTACCGAATTAGGCGGAACGGGAATTACTTCAATTAGAGTGGCGCCTTAGATAATTCCCGTGTAGGACCCTCTACACTTCGAACCTGTCTACAATTGGTGCTGCGAACAGGATGGCAGGTCAGTTTTAGTTACTGTAACACACACACACACAGCTCAGCCGACTACCATGGCATGCGAGAAGACGAGATGTTTGTCCCCGCCTGAACTGCAGTACTTCTCTGGTGATGTGACAGATTTGTCACTCAAGGACTTCTCACTGGAAGTGGAGCGAGTCCTGGCAGCCTATCCTATGAGAGAGGAGATGGCTGCATACTACATCTATAGCCACCTGAAGGGAGTGGCTCATAGAGAAATACAGCTGCACACGTTGGAGGAAACCAACACCCCAGAGAAGATGTTCAACATCCTCAGGGTCGTGTTTGGTGACAGGCGGCAGATCACCACTCTCCTGTCTGCTTTTTACAGTCGGGACCAGTTGCCGGAAGAGTCGGTCCTGGACTATTCGCATGTGTTGAGGGGCCTGGAAAGGTCCATCCACATGAGGAAGGCAGACGCCCTCTCTGATTACCTGTCAAGGGATAGGTGTATTGAGGGACTTTTCAACCCGGCATTGAAAAGGGAATTGCGCCATTTGGTAGGGAGGAAGCCTCAAATCACCTTCTTCCAGATTCGGGAGGAAGCATTGAGATGGTTGAGTGAAGAAGAAGAAGAACAAGAAGAGAATGTGAATAGGGAAAGCAAAAAGACTTTGACTCTTGAACAACAGCAAGTATCAGTGTTAGAAGATAAGGTTAGATCACTGAAAGAGTCTGTGCAGTCTATGTTAGCTGTTGTTGCTGACAAGTTTCCATGTAGGAAAAGGAAATGGAGTAGGCGGAAAAGAAAGCGAAACAAAAAGAATAACCAGCCTACCAAAGAAAACCGGGTTCAGATGGATTCAAACCCCAAGAGAATTAAGGGTTTCAAAGCGTTGACTGATGTGTCTTTGGATAAGACAGATATGGATCCTCTGCTAGCTTCTAGCATTGAGGATGAGTCACAGGAGGGTGGATGGGTGCTGCTGCCCACTTCACCCAAACCAGTCATTTCTGGTCGTTTTCCATCAAGGAGAAGTAGTGGACAAAGTGAAAAATTGTCTGCCACTGTGACTGAAACAAGATCTTTGGGATCTTGTGTGCAAACCAGTTGGTGTAGGTTTGCATGGTGTTGTATCTCATCCGAAAGGAGAAAAACATGGTGTTTCAAGGTCTGATGTGGGTTTGTCCCATAAGGTTCCTGACAGAGGAAAGTGGTTCAGGAAAGAGCCTTTGCCATGCAGAGATAGGTTTATGGCAAGTAGGAAAAATGGCATTCCTATCAGGGCTGCAGCACGTGCTAGCTGATGTGTGGTTGTAGTTACTAGGTTTGGATTTCCAGTTGTAGTAACTATGAATGTTGTGTTCTTTTCTTTTCAGGATGTGTTGACGTAACAATGAATGTTTTTATGTTGCTTTTGTGTTGCAAATGATTTGATTTCGGAGGAAATTGTTTTTGTTTTGCATATGGTTTTATGGTTATGCTGGTTGGCATATGTCATTGAATTTTTGTGTTTATTAATGGTAACACGGAGGCTACGAGCAAAATGATAGAATATGATGAGTATGGCAAATAGTATTTTGTTGGGTAAATCTAGTGTTGTAATTTTGAAGCCAGTCGTGGAATTGTGGTTTTCAAGTAGGCCTAGTTGGTACAGGCCTAGATGGGAAATCTGAGAGTTTTTGCGAGTTTTGTTTTAGAGGTTTCTCAGATTGGTTGGTTCTCAGTTTCTCTATCAGGCTATGTTGTTCATGAGGACTGTAGACATGCAATGAGGACATTGCATTTAAAAGCTTGGGGAGTGTGTTATAGTGTGCACTCTAGACACTATAACTAGACACTATGTTGGATGACAACCCTCTCCTCCCGCCCCCTCCTCCTTCCCCTTCTCTTCTAAGGGTGTTACAGGGGCTGGCATAAGGTCTATGTGTACCCGACTTACTTTTCTTTGTTAGTGCGATGGGTAGGACTAGAGAAAGAGAGTCGGCAGGCAAGTGTGGCTGCCCACTTGAGACAAGCTGGCGACAATTAACAGGTTGGAGGACTTTTCCCTGCTAGTCAATTGCTCAACAAGCTTGTTGTTGTGGTCGAAAATTTTGCTGACTTGGTTTCTTTTAAATTTCCACTTTGAAGTCATTGGGTTAGGCCCGAGTCAGCTGGCACCCCCTGGACATGATTGGTTTAGACTTTAGGGCAGAAGAAGCTTGGCATAAGTAAGAGGAGCGGTCAGTCACTCAGCCTTTCCCTGCGACAGCCAGAGGACGGCAAGACGACTAGTGGGCCGTAGAGCGCAACGATGTGACGACGCTAGCTTACAGTGGTTGTTCTTTGGGTTGAGCTGTAAGTGAAACATTTTCTTCTATTGTAGTTCATTTTATCAGGGTGATAGTCAATTCGACAAACAAATTTGATCCCTTATACTAACTGAATTTAATGATGGATTTGGTTTTGTGAGAGTGTGTATTGTTTGACACACGGAAGTTGGTTGAGGTCTGAAGTCGTAAGGCTTTTGTTGTTTGACTGTGTGTTCTTGGATTTATTCCATAGTTGCATGTCAGTCTTACGGTGGAATTTTAGAATAACTAATTATTTGATTTTGTGTTATTCTGAGACAAAGTTTATATCAATCGCAGTGATCGCAGATAAATTAATGTGGACTAGTATAACGTTTTTGTGTTAAAGTATTATGGTATAGTTTAATCGGAATAGATGACTTTGAGTAAGAAACCGTGGAGGTTGTCTGGTTAGTCTGTTATTTGAAAGTAAGGACTAGCTTGGTCCTTGAGATAATTGTTCTACTACTGTAGAAGGGGTTTCAGCAACCGTAATTGTGTGTCTATGGTAAGTCATATGCACATAAAGCTGCAAATTTTGTATGTGATTTTTGTGACACTAGATTATGCCTACTCAATCTCTTCCTTACCCCCCCCCTCCCCCCTCTCTCTGTCTCTGTCTCTGTCTCTCTCTCTCGTGTGCTACGATATCCATAGGTTTGATAGGAACCAATGTTGTGGAAAATCTTAGCATAAACTAAGTTCTGTTGGACATTATTTAGGATAATGTCAGCTGAGAGTACTGAGGAAAGGGTTTTCCTGGTTAATTGTAATATGTGGATTTGCTATTTACAATTTTATACTCTCTGTTGGTTCCCTGTGATTAACTTGGTATCTTGGTGTCGGTGATGAAAGGAGTTTTATTCTGATACTCGGCTAGACCACAGACGACAATAGTATTTGGTATGTGTGCCTTTCATGAGCTATGTACCTGGTTAGTTATGGGTAGTTACATGGATTTCGTATTTGTTTCAGGTGTGGTTTTAAATGTGGATAGTTACCTGAATTTTATATTTGTTTCAGGTGTGTATTTTAAATGTGGATAGTTACCTGAATTTTGTATTTGTTTCAGGTGTGTGTTGTTTTGTTGTGGTAAATGAAACAATAAAACCTGTTACCATAACACCCTGCGTGGCCTCCATCAATATGTTTGAGATGTGGAGTGCCTGAGATCATCCTACAATCTTTTCCCTCTTCCCATTCTTCTACCCCCTTATTGTCGACAATCTTCGAACCTGTCTACATATTATTATTTGATGTGTGTTGCGGGGATCATTTTTGGTACACTGTACCCTGTTTC
>JASPKP010005330.1:7500-12500 GCA_030674155.1 Stramonita haemastoma | reverse complement strand
TTACTATCCTGGGGAAATTGCTGTTGTAGCCTAGTAGGCTCATTCATTTATTTTATTTATTTATTCTTTTATATCGAGGATAATGGAATAAGCACTCTTGTATTTTTTTTTTTACATCCAGTCCCCGTGTGTATGCATTTTGTAAATGTCATCTGTTCCCACCGGCACACGGTGGCCTACTCTCACGAAAAGCGGAACAGGATTTAACGTGTGCGCAAAATGTTCAGCGTGCGTTCGCACACGGGGCCTCGGTTTAAAGTCTCATCCGAAGGACTTCTGGGGAGAGTGGAGTCAGCATTGATGTTAACTCCAGGAGAAAAATCTTCTCGACCGGACTCGAACCCGGGTCGTCAAATTGCGAATGTAATGTTCTGACCACTAGGCTATCCGTCCCCCCTTCAATGTCTTTACATTTAAATAAACGCAGTTTTATTTTATCGTAGTATTGTCGTTTGGAAGTTTCCAGTAAATTCTGCTAAATATAAAGAAAGAATTGAAAATTGGTCATGTTTTCGTGTTAACAGTTCCTGCTTTAAGGCATTCGTATGCACTTAAATGCGTATGCATTTGCAGTCTGATCACACACACACACACACAACACACACACACACACACACACACACACACACACACACACACACACACCACACGCACGCACGCGCGCGCCACACACACACACACACACACACACACACACACACACACACACACACACACACACACACACACACACACATAGAGTGCGCGCACATGCAGAAGATGGCTTGATGGAAATAAAGCAAATCGATGCTTATTTAATGTACCATCTGGAAATAAAAATTTGATTGACTGATTGATTGATTCACACACACACACACACACACACACACACACAACATACACACACACACACACACACACACACACACACACACACACACACACACACACACACACACACACACACACACACACACCCGCAGAAAGATCTTTAGTTTTAAAAACATTTTCTTTTGGGGGGGGAGGGGGGGATAGCCTGGTGGTCAGAGTGATGGGCTTGTGATCTGTTGATCAGTGTTCGAATCTTGGTCAAGAGGATTTGATTTTTCCTCTGGACTTCACATCACTTTAACTTGACTGGGGGATGACCACTCAGCTATCGGCCCCCACTAGGCCTAGGCCCCTGTAGGCCTAGTCCTTCAGATGAGACTATAAACCGAGGCCCCGTGTGCGAACGCATGTAGAACATCTTGTGCACACGTAAAATCCTGTTCCGCTTTTCGTAAGAGTAGGCTATCGTGTGCTGGTGGGAACAGATGCCAAGATTTACAAACTGAACTGCATACACACGGGGACTGGATGTAAAAAAAAAAGCGCATGAGTGCTTATTCCATTATCCTTGAAATAAAACAATAAATAAATAAAACAATAAATAAATAGATCTATATAAAATAGACCTAGGCCCCTACCAGACCCAGGCCTGATCAATTTGATCCCCTATGATTATTATTCTTTTAGATTTTCTTTTATATCGAGGATAATGGGATAAGCACTCGTGCTTTTTTTTTTAAATTTTTTTTTTTACATCCAGGCCCCGTGTGTATGCATTTTGTAAATGTCATCTGTTCCCACCAGCACACGATGGCCTACTCTTACGAAAAGTGGAACAGGATTTAATGTGTGCGCAAGATGTTCTGCGTTTGTTCGCACACACACGGCCTGGGTAGTCTCATCCAAAGGACTTTATTAGGGGAGAGTGGAGTCCGAACTGATGTTAACATCAGGGGAAAATCTCCTGGAAGAAGAATCCAACCAGGGTCCTCAAATTGCCAGGGCAACGTTCTGACCACTAGGCTATCTGTCCCTGTTATTAGCCTACTAACCTAGAGAGGTGAGAGTGGGGGGGGGGGGGAGGGGGGGATCAAGGCTGCTCAGGCTGAGAGTGGCTCGTCCCTCCCTCCCTCCCCAGTGCTCCTCCCTCCCTCCCTTCCCTCCTGCTGCTCCGCCCTCCCTCCCCTCCCTCTGCCTGCTCTCGGCTTAGCTAGTAGGCTATAGGCCTAGCAGGAGGAGTCAGCGCTGTATTGCACTGCTCCTGTAGGCTAGCTGGAAAAGACAGACAGACTTGACTGAACAGAAGGAGGGCAGGGTATAAAAGTTCCAGCAATGTAGATATTTCCTTGACAGTGATTGAGAGGAGAAAGCTTCCAGTGTCAGAATCCAATCTAGCATCTTGTGGAAAGTGCGTGTGGCACTGGAATCGTGGCGACACCACGACCCGGAAGATGGCAACCCCGCTTGTACAGAGCCAAGTTTGTCGCATAGAAACAGGGTACAGTGTACGCAAAAATCACCCCTACAACACCATCCAATAATATATTCATACAATATCATGCACCACAGTAATCTGCCGGGTCCCCTCCACACCCGCAAACACAAAAAACGGCACACACAAACACCAGCGAACGAACGCACGCACGCATGCATACCCACCCTCCATGAATAAGAGCTAAAGAACGAGAAGCATTGTGACGGAAACGCCGTTTTCCGGACCTTGTCGCCCGCACCTTTCAGCAGTTCCAGAGCCCAGGGCACCAGGACCCTATTCTACACTATGCAGACAAACTGGACAACAATTTTGGATGCGTGTGGCACTGGAATTTTGGAGACACCACGGTCCGGAAGATGGCAACCTCGCTTGTTACAGAGCCAAGTTTGTCGCCTAAAACAGGGTACAGTGTACGCAAAAATCACCCCTACAACACCATCCAATAATAATTTCATACAATATCATGCACCACAGTAATCTGTAGGGTCCCCTCCACACGCGCAAACACACAAAACCGCACACACAAACACCAGCGAACGCACGCACGGGCGCATGCATACCCACCCTCCCATGAATAAGAGCTAAAGAACTAGAAGCATTGTGACGCAAACGCCGTTTTCGGGACCTTGCCGCCCGCTTTTTTACGCAGTTCTAGAGCCCAGGGCAGCAGGACACTATTCTACACTATGCAGACAAACTGGACAACAATTTTGGATGCGTGTGGCACTGGAATTGTGGCGACACCACGGCCCGCAAGATGGCAACCCCGCTTGTTACAGAGCCAAGTTTGTTGCATAGAAACAGGGTACAGTGTATGCAAAAATCACCCCTACAACACCATCCAATAATAATTTCATACAATATCATAATCCACAGTAATCTGTAGGGTGGCCTCCACACGCACAAACACACAAAACCGCACACACAAACACCAGTGAACGCACGCACGCGCGCATGCATACCCACCCTCCCATGAATAAGAGCTAAAGAACGAGAAGCATTGTGACGCAAAGGCCGTTTTCGGGACCTTGCCGCCCGCACTTTTCCGCCGTTCCAGAGCCCAGGGCAGCAGGACCCTATTCTACACTATGCAGACAAACTGGACAACCATTTTGGATGCGTGTGGCACTGGAATTGTGGCGACACCACCGCCCGGAAGATGGCAACCCCGCTTGTTACAGAGCCAAGTTTGTCGCATAGAAACAGGGTACAGTGTAGGCAAAAATCACCCCTACAACATCATCCAATAATAATTTCATACAATATCATGCACCACAGTAATCTGCCGGGTCCCCTCCACACCTGCAAGCACAAAAAACGGCACACACAAACACCAGCGAACGCACGCACGCGCGCATGCATACCCACCCTCCCATGAATAAGAGCTAAAGAACTAGAAGCATTGTGACGCAACGGCCGTTTTCGGGACCTTGCCGCCCGCACTTTTCCGCAGTTCCAGAGCCCAGGGCAGCAGGACCCTATTCTACACTATGCAGACAAACTGGACAACAATTTTGGATGCGTGTGGCACTGGAATTGTGGCGACACCACGGCCCGGAAGATGGCAACCCCGCTTGTTACAGAGCCAAGTTTGTCGCCTAGAAACAGGGTACAGTGTACGCAAAAATCACCCCTACAACACCATCCAATAATAATTTCATACAATATCATGCACCACAGTAATCTGCCGGGTCCCCTCCACACCCGCAAACACAAAAAACCGCACACACAAACACCAACGAAAGCACGCACGCGCGCATGCATACCCTCCCACCCACCCTCCCATGAATAAGAGCACAACACGTGGCCCTCTAAGGAAGGCCTACGAATTTGCTACTTAAATATAAATCACGTAATCAATAAAATTGAAGACATATCAACACTGATCAGAAACCATGGCAAACCATTTCACATACTAGGGCTATCTGAATCAAGACTCTCGAAGCACATAGTAGACACTGATTTATATATCCCAGGATATAAAATCATACGAAAGGATCCACAAAGGCAAAAAGAAACAGGAATCATCATATATATTAGTGAATCTATAACATTCAAGCGTCTCCTTCATCTCGAACATTATGATGTAGAATCTGTCTGGTTTGAAATCTCCATGAAAGGTTCACTACCTATTGCAATGGGATTCTGCTATAGGAATCCGGCAGAAAGAAAAAATTGGATAGACAAGTTTGACGAAATGATGAATGTAGTTCTATTAGAATCCAGGGAAGTAATACTGCTCGGTGATTTTAATATTGATCTAACAAAAGTAAATAATATATGGACGCAAATTACTAATTCATTCAACCTTCACCAACTAGTTAGTTTACCCACGAGAGTCACACCAAATTTAAGCACAATAATTGGTGACATTTACGTATCAAATCCCCAAAACATCATAGAAACATGTGTCCCTGTCTATAACTGCAGCGATCACCACCCAGTCTGTACTACATGGTCAAAAAAAGGAGCAAAAATTCCCAAACCTGGCCATAAAAACATAACATATCGTTCTTTTGCAAAATTTAATGAACAGCTTTTCCTTCTCAATCTAAGTAACTCTATGCTCTCAGAAACATTAAACATTACTGATCCAGACTTGGCCATCGAATTCTGGATAAAAACTTTCACTGAAATCTACAACAAACATGCTCCACTTAAAACCATAAGGGTCAAAAATGTCCCCAAACGGCCT